>CP137677.1:12793396-12972599 GCA_037976565.1 Mesocentrotus franciscanus
CACCGCCTTTGCAAGTTGATAACCCAATGACTATTCGTATAAGAGTAGGGGCTCGGAGTAGTGGTCCACCTGCACAACCCCAATCAGTTATACCGGGTGGAGAGGCCCAAGGGTTACAGTGATTTAGTTCGCTTTTCCCCCTCCCAGGCACAGGTGACGCCAAATACTAAATAGAGTAAAAATCTATGCGCTGATAAATTATCATCTCAGGTATCAAAGGTGGGAAGTTTTTGTAAAGGATTAGAATAAATCTCACAATATTTGGCTATCATTTACCAAATTTCTTTATAATTTATCAATAATCAAAATTCAAATGCAGAAAACTGTAATTGTTGTCAGCAGTGATTGTCCGTATAAGAAAACTCGCTCGCCGGAACGTTGACGAAAATAACCCAAGACACAGCAGCCCGATCAGCCCCTCCCCGCATCCCATTTAAGGATACTCAATTTGGAGCTCCGATATTTGCTCTTGCGACAATTGCTTCAGGCTTCATTTGTCAAATATATAGGGTTCGTGTTGTCATCTTTTCATCAACTGTTAAAGTAAGGAATTCAGCTTTTGTAGAATATTTGCCTTGGAACATTTATCGTGAGATCGGTGACCCGATCAACTGTTGAAGTTAGGAATTCAGTTTCCCTCTTGTCTGGAATCCGTCTTAATATTACACTAAATTGAATGTATGTAGTAGGAAATAGATCACCAAAAAATGAAATTGAATGACCCAAACAATCTCCTCGTGAGTGCCGCGTTAATTTGAATGCACGAAGTAGGAAATTGTACGCACATTCGTAAATTTGATTTCACCGAACATGAATTAGAGTGTCGATAAATGAAATTGATTGCTAGGATTTTGAATTTGAATGCCCGAATTCACCTACGAGCGACCTCTATGTGAATTTGAATGCACGTTCGTGAATTTGAATTAAAAAATTGCAAAATTGGCCGCAAAACCTAAATGTTCTACCCCTATTTCTTATGATTTATAGAAATGTATTTAATCGATATTTCGTTTTAAATACCTTCGAGCTTACTTACTTACGGAGTGGCGCACCCTCTTCTACAAAAAAATAAAAAATAAAAATCACGTATTAAAGAAGGCTATCATTTTGAAAACATGTAAGGTAATGTAATAGGTAGTCTAAAAGCACCCAAATGTTATATGTTTGCGGCTTAGTTGTGCACGTGACGAGAGAGTTATAGGAACGAACAACTTTACTATTTTCGGGCCACTTTATTGTTGTTTATTGACAACCGATCAGAAAGTTACCGAATCACTTTAAACAAAATACTATATAAAGAAATTTGAAGAAAAAAGTAAATAATCAATACTGATTTGTACTCCGTGTATTGCCATAGGGACGTAAAATATGAGAAATTCCAGGAAAAATAAAAGATAATTGTGTTTTTCTTGGAATGCCGTGTAAGTGTTCCACATGTTATTATTTATGAGAGACGTTGCTCAATTAATGCAAACCTTAAAACCCGTGAAACCAGCCCATGGGTTTTCCAGTTCGAGCACACCCACACCACCGCTTAATTTAGTTTTCTTTGATTTGTACTTATCCCCAAAACATGAGGACCTTTCATCGACTTGTCACAGATAATTGTTGCAGTGAAAACTGGTGTGAAAGTCGCTCCTGGCTAATAGCGGACCCCCCTTAAAATTGAAGGGGATGGCTAATATTTTATGAATACTGTATACAATTCCTTATTACCTGTCTTTTTCTCCCTTTAAACATTGATGTACGAATAAATTCGTTATTTACCTGTCTATTCTGTCCTTTAAACATGGATGTTAAAGTGGGATTATCACAATCACCAGAGGATGAAGATGAATCAGATTCTAAACGAATAAGAGAGATAGAACAATTTTTAGATATTGATTGATATAGCAGCTACTCTCGAAAGGTACAGGAGTAGAACTACATTATTTCTTTGAGATCAATACATTACATCATTATTAAATTTATTCTGAAAGAAAATAAATGTAATTTGAGAAAATTAGTGACAATATAAGATTAAGACTATATAAAAGCATCGTTGTATTTTGTGTCCAACTTAACCGACCTCGGTAGTTCACATATATTTGGTACATTTTACTTCATTGGTACTTGTATATCTTTATAACACGAAGACTTTCAAAAAGCAACCTCAAGCAACTTTAATATAGCCATGTCCATCAGCTTTTGATGTGAACAGATTACAATTTACAAAAACGTATTATGTTATCGGAACACTATTTAAATGGGATATGGAATAGGCTGTGGAAATCGGTCTTGAGTGGAGTTCTCGACAGTCATGTTGATCGTGCTCCATATCTTTTCTTTTCAAAGCAAATAAAATAAGGAGGCGAGTTGGCTCAGTCGGTAAAGCGTCTGCCTGTCGAACCGAAGATCGTTGGTTTGAATCCAACTCAGGCGGATGACTGAAGCCTGCGTTGTGTGTTAACGCCCCCTGTATCCTAGACGCATGCTGTGTTACAGTTAAAACCCTCCGTCCCTCGGATAGGATGTTAAATGGAGGCCAGAGTAGAGGAGAGTCACAACCTTTGCACGTTGATAACCCAATGAACTATTCGTATAAGAGTAGGGGGACTCCGAATAGTGGTCCACCTGCACAACCCCAATCAGTTATACCGGGAGGAGAGGCCCAAGGATTACAGTGATTCAGTTCGCTTTTCCTCCCAGACACAGGTGATGCCAAATACTTAATAAAGTAAAAAATCTGTGCTATGATATCACCTCAGGTATCTAAGGTGGGTAGTTTTTTTAAAGGATAAAAATAAATCTCACAATATTTGAGTATCATTAACCAAATCTTTTTATCAATAATCAAAATTGAAATGCTGAAAACTGTAATTTTTGTCTTCATTTGTCAGTATAATTTTACGAAAACTCGCTCGCCTGAACGTTGACGAAAGTAAGGCAAGACATAACAGCCCGATCAGCCCCCTTCCCGCATACACTTTAAGGATACTCAATTTGGAGCTCCGATATTTTCTCTTGCGACAAATTGCTCCAGACTTCATTTGTCAAATATAAAGGGTGTGTGTTGTCATCTTGGATTTTTGGTTAAGTTTATGGTCAGGGTTAAAATTAAAAATGAGGTTAATTAGGTGATTGGTCAACTGTTGAAGCTAGGAATGCAGCTATTGTAGAATATTTGCCTTGGAACATTTATATGTATGTATATATAGGATATAATATAGGATATATGTTGTCATCTTCGATTTTAGGTTAAGTTTATAGTTGTGATTAAGACAACGATGAGGCTAGTAACTGCTTGGTCAACAGTATTACTGTTGAAGTTAGCAATTCAGCTAGACAGTGTGGAATAAAGGCCATTAATATTATTGTCGCCAGATCGGTGACTCTACATTTGCTCCTGCGGCATTATTATGCTTACCCCGGACTTTATTTCTTCAAAAATGTATGGTTTGTGTTGTCATCATCGATTTTAGGTTAGGTTTATGGTTAGTGTTAGGATGAGGATGGGGCTAATTATGTGATTGGTCAACGTTGACGTTAGCCATTCAGCTATTGTAAAATATTGGCCGTTGAGCAATATAGCCAGGTCGGTGTCCCAAACATTTTCTCCTGCGACAAATAGCCCTACCCGGGCTTTATTTTGTTAAAAATATAGGTTTCATCCTGCATCTTCGATCTTAGGTTAGGTTTATGGTCAGGGTTAGGAAAACGATGAAGCTTAAAAGTGCTTTGTCAACTGTTGAAGTAAGGAATTTGGCTAGTGTAGAACATTCGCCATGAAGCAATACTTTTTTGCCTGATCGATTACCTACAATTTTGCTCCTGCGACTATTTCCCTGGACTTTATTCAACAAAGGTATTGGGTTAGGCTAAGGGTTATTATTAAGTTTTAAGTTAGGTTCATGGTAAGGGCTAGGGTTAGGATGAGGTTAAGTATGACCGCGGAGCAATTGTCGTCAGATCGTGGTTTACCACCGATAAATTCAATATTTCTTACCTCGTGGAGGAGCAGATGCAACTGGGGTGTCTAATAAGCCGTGAATGATAAAGATGGTCATGATTGTCTTCCACTTTGAATCCATTGTAATGCTTTTCCTTGTGAATGGAACAACAATTTTGAAACCAATGCTATGATGCAGTAGTTTTCTATTTATGATCCTTATACTACTAATTCAGTTAAACCGTAGGCCTACTCCGGGTCTAGAAATCAAACAGAAATATGTAATACACTTTTCCTAATTTCCTTTGTTAAACCAGATTTTGAAGAAAAACGTCGGGTTCAAATTTCAGTAGAATGCAAGCATATGTCTCCACCAAACGAAATAATAGCTACGATATGATAAAACATGCACATTTTAACGGGGCTACATGAAATCTTCTGCGGTTCCTATTGGCCGAACTCAAATAATTCTTTATCATTATTATTCAAAATCGATGTTTCATGGTTTGCTCTTTTTCTCCACCCCCTCTCTCTCTCTCTCTATCTCAATCTCTCTTTCTATCCCTTTTGGTCTCATTCTCTGTAACATGACTGTTTGCTAGTTTGATCTCTTTCTCCCCTCTCTCTCTCTCCTCTCCTCTCTCTCTCTCTCTGTCCTTTTCTTCTTTCTGTATTCTCTATACCAATTAATTTCAAGGTCTAAAAACTTCTCCTCGTTTTCATTTTCAATACACTTGTCCAAAAAATGAGAACACCGCGCTCCGACTAGATTGATAATATTTCTCTCTCGTTGTTACAAATGTTTATTTGTGAAAATAATATCCAATGAATTGAACCCAAAACCCAAATAAATATTTATGATATGAAAGTACAGGCGAACCATGTTTATCAGACCATCATCTTTTGGTAACAATGTGCTTCTAGGAGTATGCAATTAGGATCGAAATATCGAATGAATGTGAGGAATCAGTACATGTACGTTGTTGCACATAAAGTTGGAATAATTTTTCTTACCTCTCTTCATGAAATGAATGTGACAATGGGATTTATTCTTCATAGATAAACTCTACATCTTCTCAGAATTTTATTGATCGATATTGGTGACACTAATGAGCATGAGTTGCCAATAGATGTCTCCGGGAGGTCGAAGACCAGGGTTCCCTGGAGCTGGGATCTGAACAAGTATGAAATGACCATTAATCCATCTGACGGTATTTACCAAAACAGTAGCGTCGAAGCACTTTAACAATTTCTAGAAACTTCCAAATCAAAACGGTTCGGTTCGATTTGATTTGATTCGTCAAGAATAAATTCATTGACAACATGAAATAAATAATGAAGGAAATAAACATCTTGACATGATAATAAACTTAGTTACTTTCATGTGTTATCTTGGTAACGAGAATGAGTTCTGGTGAAGTGAAACATATTTTGTGGTCGTTGTCATTCGCATATCATAGTAGAAAATCTCCTATAAAAGGGATTGTCCTTTAATGCCCTAATATTAAAATTATGACGCGAAAAGAGCTGAAGAGGTGAACCAAGCTTTCATGACACATGTATAGTCCCTTTTACCGTTTCTGGAGTACATGTGATTTTCAGATGGACTAAATCAATTAATTACCATTTTGTCATTCCAAACTTCAAAATATTGTATACACTTTTTTCTCATTGACTTTATTAGGAACCTTTTCCAAATTGCCTCTAGACAATTCTCTTTCACAAAGTAATCACATGACTAGCATCAGTTTTATCTTTAACTTTAAATTTGAAGTACAAATTAAGGTGTCTTCACGTTTTGTTGTGTGAGAGGACTTATCAATATGGAAACAACCACTTAGCCAGATAATCGCAACTAATTTGCGATTGATATCAATCGCAACTATGTAGAGATAGGGGACTTCAAACTTGCGATTGATTAGAAGGCTTGCGATTGATTTGGATCAATCGCAACTCTTTATAAGATAAAAGTTATCATATTTCAGTTTCCGTAACATCTTTATCTATTTCTAGGCTGTTGACCAGGTCTATTTACTTACTTGTCTGTCTTCCCAGATTCATTCAGAGGGGGTTGGGGTGAACTTTTTTCATTTGAGGAATGTTCTAGGTATATGGCGGACATGTCCAGGCACGCACATTCGCCTCTGCATTGACGCCCATGCTCCCTGATTGTATTCCATGTACATTCTGTCATGTTGACAATATATACCTTTTATTCTCATTTTAATCCCATCTTTCTCTCCCCCTCTCTCTCTCTCTCTCTCTCTCTCTCTCTCTCTCTCTCTCTCACTCTCTCTCTCTCTAATGTTAATATATTATTCATCTCTCCACCACTTCGACGGCTAATATCAACGAAGCAAGGTCTATGAATATTTAGTCCATTTAGTTCGAATCGACTTTCACAAAAGTGAGAATCGTTTATCATTTGGTAAGCTTTTTAATCTTATGAACAAAGGGAAAACACATATCAATAGTTACATCAAAATACTAGCTGGGTCCACAAAAGTCTCATGGCAATATGGCCTTCTCCAATACAAAATAATTGCAATTGTCATGACTGCCGATTATTTGGAGAGTTGGAATGGTTAGTGTCATACGGATATTGGTGTCTTTTGAGTTTAATACATTTGTATTATTATTATTATTATATATTCACGAAGTGGACTTGTTCATTTACGGTAAGTAAGTAAAGGATTGATATAATATAATTTTATCTGTATAATCAGTCCATGATGGCCCAAGCTTAAAAGTAAAACAAAAAGAAATAGAATGGGATAGGATATTAGGGGCAGAATCGTAGAGGGGGAGGGGGACACAGTTATACTTTCTGTGGGCAAATAAGTACGCCTTTTTTCAAAGATTAAAGTTTCACACCCTCTCCCATCTCTCTTATGAGAACCCAAACAATTGTACACGTAGTTTTATCAGCTCTTCCAAACCATGTCTTTTGGGGAGAGTGGGGGCAATTCACATGATACGAGTCAAGGAATATGATGGTGGTACCCCCACATGCTCAAACTATTTTTGGTGTTAAAACATATTTGAACATGATATTGGCAACTGCTTTCACATTTTCTCCCTATCTCCATCCCCCTGTCTCTCCCTCTCGCTCTCTCTCTCTCTCTCTCTCTCTCTCTCACACACACGCACACACTCAAAATCTCACAGCATTAAATATGTCTCATGTTTATGACATCAACATCTCTCACCATTTAATAGTTCTCTCTTATTTATTTCCCTTTTTCTTTTGCACCCTCTCTCTCTCTCTTACTCTGTTCTAGCACGTTCCCTTTCCCAACTTTGTTCACGTATGGTTCAATTCATCCAACTTTATGCACATTAAATATTAAAAGATATGAAGAAAATATTGTAAATAAGATGATAACAATCATGTTCAATTCATTTATTTTTCTTAAAACAACAAAATATTGTAATTCCCTATGTTTACAGATCATAAAATTGAAAGTAAAATATTATGCTCAAAAGCCTCATCTGCTACTTGAAATTATTACAATTTCAATCGTATGCATTTGTAACATTACTTTCTCCCCAAATTGTTTTTACAAAGCATAGGCTACTTCTGAGCCGTATTGATTTCTCTCCAGGAATGTATTATATCATGATTGTTTCCGTATTACAAAACACATTATAAAAAAGATGATTTCTTTTTTTAATACAAATTTACCCATGACTCAAAACTGCTATTTCCAATTAAATATGGACCACATGATGTATAAAAAACATACTTAAGAGGGATGATTGCTTTGTGGTCCACATTCACAACAAGAACATATCGGGCTATTTATTATTAATAATGCATGAGATTGAAATCGATATTTCTCGATTCTTTTGTGATCGGGGCTTCGGTAGCGACGAAATGTCCCAAAAGGGGCGGAGCAAATACGCTTAGACTTAATGTAAATGAGGCAGCTTATATGCAAATGAGGAAATCCGTGCGTGCTACGTTGTCATCTATATTACTTTAGGTGTCTATGGGACGGAAATTCAAAGGGAATGATAGAACGAAAGGTTAGGCCTAAAGGAGAAAAAAAGGGGAAAATAAGGGGGAAATGGTAAAATAATGATAACAATGAAGAAAATAGTAAGGATTTTTCGTTCTCAATATAAAAACGAAGATATACACAGAAGAAGAGATAGGAAAGAAAATCAAAGGTTAAAGAAGTTTGAAACAAATAATAACACAAGGAAAGATAGGATAAAATATGAAATGAGAGGGAAAAACAGTTGTACTGAAAACCATTATAGAAGATAGAAAAAGGATACAAACTCAATTACAGGCTATGAATGTGTTTTCATCACTGACAGTGATGGGCCTAGGTTTAAGCTAGTCATTTTACTGAATTATGTGCAGAGTACTGATGGGCCAACAACTAAATGACATTTCAGCAAAAAAATGCAAAAGTAAGAAAATTCCACTTAATACAAGATATTTCGAACAAATACAATTTATTAACACACAAGTCTGATGAAGCGATTTAGGTCGCACCAACACCGGTCCTATAACAAGTCGCTGCGCCTTGCTTCCCGATCACATAAGATAATTAAACCTATTAACCAATAAATTAGTCATATAAAAACTCTAAAACATCTAATTCTTATTGCGTCCAACTTTTACGACCGGGAAACACTCTGTAGGACGCCGATATATTATAACAAAGATGTGTCCACTTGTAGCTAAGACCCAGTCCTACGGAATCTGATTCGACTCAGATAAACCATAGGCACTATTTTCAGCATTTATTATTTAGGTTTACCCATTGTTCTATTTTCATCTTGAAAATCGAAACCTATTTATAGTGCCCCAACAGTAAAGACATGAAGATTGAGAACATAAACATCCAACCTTCTGTATTTTTGGTGGTGTGTGTGTGGGTGAGTGGGTGTGTGGGTGTGCTTGGACGTGTTTGTGTAGACTTTATTAGATTAATATCGTTAAATTGGAATTTATTCAAATGTAGGCCTCTCTTCAAAATATGATTCAGAAACCAAATATTGAATAATGAAGTTAATCTTTTCGCGTTAATTGTCTCTTTATTAGTTAAAGGGAATAATTTATGGTCAATTAATTTCTTAAAGTGTACTTTTTTTCCTTTATAACATTCCATTACTTAATGACAGTAGTTTGACGCAAAAGACGTGTTTTAAGTCTTTGATTTAAAGGTACTATGTCCCAATTGCAGGCCAAAAATGAAAAGTTTAAATTCCAACGGCAGTTGAAAGACAATACTAATTTAGAACTTCCCTAAAAAAAGGGGGCTTGAAAATGTCTTTAAATGGGAAAATAACGACTATTAGTTGTCGAATCGACTTAGGAGCTATAGAGCCAGTAAGTAATAGTCTGATTTTTCAGACCATGCGCAAAGATTCAATCAGTTTAATTTTGGCCATTACAAGAAGTGGGTTATTGTGTAGACAAATGCTCATGTACCCTTTACAGCTCATTTTATGTATGTTATTACCAAAGATGAAAAAAGCCAGTCAATCACTCAATAGTGTCTGACAGTGAAGTCTTGCAAGTAAACTGGTTTCCTTGCATAATTTGAATATTAGGACACTGCTAACGTTTACATTTCACAGATAGGACATACATGACATATTCATAATTCCTGCAAAGTTCTACAGAATTTGATGTTGGCTGCAAAGGGACATACTATCTTTAACACTTTTAACAATGTAATGGATATAGAATTCACACAATCAAATAAAGAAATATTTAAATACAGTCATGCACTCTTGATCACTAAACAAATACGTTAATGTGATAGCGATTGTAACGTTATTAGTCTGGTTAAACTGATATTGATAATTTATCATACAAAAGTAAAGTTTGTATACACATGAACAATACAATTACAAGTTGGTGCCACCTTTCTACTTCTAAAGTATCGTTGTACATATTAAAACAAGTAAATCAACATCTCGATAGACAAATCTCTGTGATTACTCATAATCTCAGTTGGTATAATAAGACAATGATATATATGAAGAAGAAGAATTAATATCTATGTACATCCTTAATGTTAATCACCTGTTTTCGCAAACCATTATAATGATGATTAATACGTTCAAGACAAACTTCGACTCAAAGTCTATTGTTCCTCATAATAATTAAATCCCTCGTCTTTAACAAAGTCGTCTCTGCTGACACCGGTGCCGCCTACCACCTGGTTGTTGAGCTGACACACACCGTTGCCGATGTTAAATGACACGCAGTCATCTCGATTGTTACACTCGGCACCGCACATGACCAATGACAATCCATGTTTGGTTTTGATCACGTGATGTTGAAGACGCCATCCTTGGTGGATCCGTTTGAAGAGGGAGGTCTTCTGTCGGACCACGTGTGCTTGTGATGGTACGGAGAGGGAAATTACGTTAAAATTACGAAATACCTCTGACTTGCCCTTACTATAGACCTATATTGAATATCTATTTCCAATTACATTCTAAGGCAACGGATGCCTTCAATGTTTACACAACAGCAGACTTTTTGTGTGTGTGTGTGTGTGTGTGCGTGTGTGTGTGTGGGGGGTCTTTGGATGCTGCATACACAAAAGTATTATCCAAGCCCCCCATCCCGCCGTCGTTCATTTTGATAATGAGAAGAAAACAAATATTATTGAACAAAATTATACAAAATGGCGAACATTTCCGAAGCAGAAAGGCTACCTCGGCTAACTTTTCCACTGCCTTAAATACATACATGTATGTATATTATACATTTTCACTCTGGATTGCCAGTGTCGATAGCATGCGGTCGGGCAATCCAAAAAGTATCTGAGTATGATCGAATCCAAGATTGGAAATGGAAAACTCCCATGCCCTCTCGATTGCTTTGTTCTCTTGCAATAAAAGCCCCTCTTCGCCCTCATTTATTCTTCTGAAATAGAACGGCTCTCCCGGTAACCACACTTTATTGTTTGTAATCTGTACAGGAATGTTACTTCTAACGTAAGCTCAACCATTAAATATTAATGATAATAACAACGATGATGATGATGATGATGATGATAATAATGATGGTGATGATGATGATGATGATGATAACAATAATAATAATATAATAATAATAATCATACTTATCATAATAATAAATACTAATTATATTACCAACAAAAACAACAATAATAATTATAATAGTAAAAATACTCTTACTACTTCTACTTAAAAAATAATTTACAAAAATAAAATGATAATAACAGTTACATAATAATGTTTCTAATTGCTCTACTATCATAACTGATAGTGTTTTATCTGGGTTTGTCTCATATTTGATAATAATAATGATAATGATGATAATGATAATATTCATAATTTTGTTTATCAAGAGAAGCCTCATCAGCTTCAGTGCTGTTCTTCCAGAGGGCCCTGCAATTATTATTACCCTACCAATTGCTTGGTATCCATTTACAACTGGATGGGAAGTGGCGAATGTGGATTAACGTCAGGCCAAAAGACAATGATGCCGGTTTGGGATTCGAACCCTAAACATTAGAATTGGGAGTCAAGTGAATGAACCACTAGACCATAACACCTCCACATATACCACGGTACCTGCACATAATTTTGTGAATACTTACCTGGCGTTGGAGTACGATTATCAGGAGTGGCCTGTTATCAAAGAGAAATATAAAACTCTGTTCCGTCAGTATACCCATAATAGATTATTTTAATGAAATAACTTTAATTCATTTATTGTGATATGTATATTTCATGATAACAGTGTAATTCAGAATTACATACATAACTTAGTAGACGAATAAGAAACAACACAATAACCAAGCGATTATAAATATTAAGTGTATCGTTTTATTATCAACTTAGTTTTATCAAACTTATTTCTGTTTTAACGCTTAAACGATGTCTGATACTTTTTAGGTAAGTGAGAAAAAGAATAATCAATGTCGAAAGTACGTTGAAAAATATATAAAATAAATTAAATGAATGAATGAATGGATGAGTGAATGAATGAATGAATGAATGAATGAATTAACACTGTGAAAAGGTTGGGCAATATTTTTCCAACACTTTGCCAACATTGTGCCAATAGTCAACCCAACCATCTATTGGGCAATATTTTGCCCAGTGGTATTGTTAAACGTAAGTACCCTACTTCACACGTGCATTATTGTTTCGTATTTTGCCCAACAGCTGGTCAAGATTTTCCCAACAAGTGGGCTACCGTAGTCGGGCAGTTGAAGGGTCATATCTTTGCCCAAATTTTGGTCAACATACGAAACAATTATGCACGTGTGAAGTAGGGTACTTACGTTTACCAATACCACTTGGCAAAATATTGCCCAATAGATGGTTGGGTTGACTATTGGCACAATGTTGGGCAAAGTGTTGGAAAAATATTGCCCAACCTTTTCACAGTGAATAAAAAAGTGATTAAATGAGTGAGTCAATGTATGATGTTATAAACAATCTTATCTAGAAAATACATTAGTTATTAAATTATTTAGATTATAGTGTTCCCAGTGAATGTTTATATGTCATATGACCCCGTTATGGATAACTTACACTTGTTAACGCTGTCGGCAAGTTTGTTTCACCTGGGACACCTGTGGATGGAATAAGAATGGCTTTAAAAGACGATGGATGATTTAAACAATCTGATTGGTCGGGGAAAAAAGATCGTCCGTGATCTTTATTCAACCACTCATCGACAAATAAGCTGGCGATGCAGCTTCCTCCTCTCCTGCTCGCACACCCTGAAACAGGCTCCCTCCTCAAATTAAAATCATCACCAACCTGCCAACAGTAGAAAATATTCAAACAGAGTTTGAAGACCTATCTGTTCTTTAACCTTATGCATTCATTGAACTTACACTGCTTGGTAACACTAACTTGTGGATGGCATATAAGAGCGCTTCGTATCAAGTGGAAAAGGTGCTGTATATAATAATAATAATAATAATTACATTAATAGTGCGCTTTATACAGGCGTTTCTAAGCGCACATGTGTATATATTGCAACCATTATCATTATTAGACATGTATAGAAATTAGAAAACATTGACAATACGTAACTATGAATGCATAACATAAACTATCACTTCTATACCCTTCCCCAAATAAGAACAACTTGAATATATTTCGATTTTTGTTTCCCAGTTTCGGGTGATTGTTGTATGCAATTACTTTTGCGGTGGGAACAACGTTTATGATTTATTTCTCTTGAAAATATTTCCATTACTTGGTTTATTGGATGCATTTTATATCGAAGATATTGGAGACATTAAATTTATCATGCAATTACCTCTAACTTAAACTTCGTTCAGATTTTTTTTTTTGAGGGGCGATTGAGCTTGGGGATTCGTGCATTTATTCTACACGTGCCTTTCTTAGATTCATTTGATAAAAATGTTTTTAAAAAATTGGGGTGGAAGATGTTTTTATTATAGAAATTTGTAGGGGTGAGGAAGGGGGAGGTTGAGCTCTTGCCATTTCTAGAACCGCTACTGCTTACATTCATAATCAGCGTAGGTGTACATGTACTTTCCCGGGCACCCTGCATCCGGCGGGTATGTGAGAGTGGCTATACATGGATTAAACATCTCGCAGAACCTAGCCATCCCTGCCGTCCTGTCACTTTGATAACACTGTCTCTCCAGGGAGGGGTCATAAGCATCACAAGAAGAAACCCTCACAGCTACTGCTTTGGTGATTCTGATCGTCGATCCTGGGTCACACTCGATCGTCATCTGTTGAGTCACTTTTTCTTGACACTCTGTAACTATGCACAATGTGAAACAAGGTTGTAATTATGATAGCAAACACATTTCCATCTTCACTTACATTAAATAGGATATAACATACATTTATTTTCCTTCAGATTAATTTATTTTCTTTTAGATTAATACATAACTTTGTTATCAATTCATTCTGAAAGAGAAAATTAGTGACAATAAACGATTAAGACTATATTACATTTTAACTTTGTACAAGAAAGACATGATTATTTGGAGCCTAAAACTATCGACATGAAGTTTTATATATATATATATCGATTACTAAGTCCACGTTTGGCATAAGGTGACGATAAATATTGAAACCGGGAACATTGAACATTGAACATTGAACATTAAAACATTCCAACTGTTTTATTTTAAATTTCAAGGGATTTCAAGTTTCGTTGAAACCGGCTAGATGCCGGAAAATTTTCATTAATCTGGAATTGGGAAAAGTCATGCCTGACCGTGATATTAACAGGCCTATTCACAGTTAGCAGTGATTTGACTGAAGTCGGTCAGGAAAAGCTAAATCGGCACAGAAGCGTAGGGCCATCAGACGAGTATTGCGATTGCCTACGATTTAAAGCCGATTGGGCTATTATTCTAACTACAAGGTTTAAATGCACTAAAATTCCGATTGTTAGTATTCTTATCATCAGTTTAGAACCTAATTCGGGAAGACGATGCTTGTTAAGATTTCCTAATCTATTACAATTGCTATTTATTCGATAATCGGATCGCAGTCGGATCGTGTAGTATGTGTTATTAACCGTATTTAGGTTTGCAATATAGTAACGATTTTTGTCTAACTGTTGTTCCCAGTTTTGGGGTGTGTTTTCATTTCAGAACAAAAATATCAAATAACAAACAAATTGGGGCAGGTCTTTTAAAGGAAGGAGAAGAGGACGAAAACCAGGTTTTAATTTTATTCGGCCTTAGGTACTTTACATCGTGCCTAAGTCATGGGATTGTACAGTATTGAACAGCGAAAGCATTGAGGTGGCTTTAAAGCACTCTAGCTGTTATCTGTTCTACCCCTATTTTTCAGGAATTATAAAATGTATTAAATCGATATTTCGTTAAAAACCCTCGAGCTTACTTACCTCGGAGTGGCGCAGCTCTTTTCTACAAAAGAAATAAAATAAAATCACGTAAGAAGGCTATCATTCTGAAAACCTGTTAGGTAATCGTGTTTTTCTTGGACTGCCGTGTAAGTGTTACATAAGCCATTAATTTATGAGAGGCGTTGCTCAATTATCTTAAAACCCGTGAAACCAACCCAGGGGTTCTTCAGTTCGAGCACACCCACTCACACCGCTTTAAAAAAGACCTTTTTATTTATTTCTCTGATTTGTAATGATCCCTAACACATGAGGAGCGTTTATCGCCTTGTCAGACAATTTTGCAGTGAATAAGTGTAAAAGTCACTCCCTTATAAAATGAAGGAGATGGCTAATATTTTAAGAATGCAGTATACAATATTCCTTATTACCTGTCTTTTCCTCCCTTTAAACATGGAAGCGAATGAATTCGTTATTTACCTGTCTATTCTGTCGTTTAAACATGGATGTTAAAGTGGGATTGTCACAATCACCAGAGGACGCAGATGAATCAGATTCTAAAAGAATAAGAGAGATAGAACAATTTTAGATATTGATTGATATAGCAGCTACTCTCGAAATGTACAGGAATGGAAGTCCATTTTTTTTTTTTGGGGTCATATCAGGGATCACTTCGCTTTGAGTAGAGTCGAATCAATCCTCGAAACAGAAATAAAAATAGTGAAAAGCACTTTTCAAAAATAATGTTAGAGCGCCTTGAGCACCTTGCGTTGTATCCAATATTAATATCATTACTATATTATCATTAATTCAACGACTCCTTTAGAGTATAGGAAGTGATCCCTAACTTCTATCAGCTCGGAGGTTGATTTCAAAATTTCTGTTCTCTGCCATTCTAGTACACTCTTGCATTGTCATTCCACTCCATGTCTTAATGTTCACCTCCCAATTGGTTCTTGGTTTCCCTCTTGTTCTGGTACTTTCTCCTTTTCCTTTCAATAAATCTTCCAAGAGATTCTGATACCTTTTAACATGGCGAAAGTATTTCGCATTTCTTTCTTTAATCATTCCTATCAGGATAATTTGTTTAAGTCCTGCCATATGCAGTATTTGTATGTTAGTGTTCATGGTTACATGTCGTTTTTCCGAAGGTTCGTATTTCCGAAAGGTTCATAATTCCGAAGGTCCGTAATTCCGAAGGTTCGTAATTCTGAAGGCTCGTTACTCCGAAGGTCCGTTATTCCGAAGGTTTGTATTTCCGAAAATGAAATAGGGTTCATAATTCCGAAGGTTCGTATTTCCGAAAATGAAATAGGGTTCGTGATTCCGAAAACTTAATAGGGTTCATAATTCCGAAAATGAAATAGGGTTCGTAATTCCGAAAATGAAACAGGGTTCGTAATTCCGAAAATGAAATAGGGTTCATAATTCCGAAAATGTAATAGGGTTCATAATTCCGAAAATTAAATAAGGATACCTAAGAAGGAGGAAGGGAGGACCGAAACGACTGAGCAGCCCTCCCCTCTTCATATCAAGGGTCCAAAAAGGAGAGAGATAAAAGGAAAAGAAAACTATTGCTGAATAAGAACCAGTGAATTCTTCATTGTTTGTTTTTGTATTCTTTGTTTTTCTTCTATCTTCTTCTCCTTCTATCTTTCCTTATGTTAGGCTGTTCTCTGTTTTTATTCTTCTTTAATTTCCTCTTTCTATCTACAACATAACATCAGGAATAAAAGAATTATCTGGCGGCCGCCAGATAATTCTATCTTTGAAATCATGATTATGTTATTTTCCTTCTATCTTCTTCACTTTCTACCTTTCCTTATGTTAGTCTTCGTTTTTATCCTTCCATCTTCTTCTCTTTCTATTTTTCCGTATTGTTCCTCTTTCTATCTTCATTTTTAAATTCTTTGTTTTCCCTTCTATCTTTTGTTTTTTCTATCCCTCATTAATTATGTTATTCTTTGTTTTTATTTATTTTTTTATCATTTCCTCTTTCTATCTACAGCATAACATAAGGAAAGATAGCTAGATTATTTGGCAGCCGCCAGATAATTCTATCTTTTAGGTTGCTTTACTTCTATCGTCTTCTCTTTCTAATTGCATGTGTAATCAGGCTACACATGAAGAGAAAATATAAACAAATTATTCATTTTCACCATTAAAGTTCTAATAATATTTTTAACAGGTAAAGGTATAATTCAAAGCACTAGCTGACATTAAAAGGCGGACGTGGTTTATTTCAAAACGCTCAAGACATGCCCGAAATACAGGCGCGGATCCAGGGGAGTCGAGCGTGCCCTCCCCGCCATAAACAAAAAGAGAGAGAGAGAGAGAAAAAAAAAGAGAGAAAGAGAAAGGAAAGGAAAAGAGGAGAGAAAGGGAAAGAAAGAACAGGAAGAAGAAAAGAAAAGGGGGCCGAAAGGGCCTTGCCTCCCATGCTGGTGCCCCCAAAAAAAAGAAAGAAGAAAAGAAAAGAAGGGGATATCAGTCGTGATTTTTCCCGCCAACAAGGTGTGGATCGGGGGGAAGGGCCTTGCCTCCCAGGCTCCCCACCCCCGCAAAAGAAAAGAGAGAAGGAAGGAAAGGGAAAAGGAAAAGAGGAGATAAAGGGAATGAACAAAACAGGAAGAAAAAAAGAAAAGAAGGGGGATATCAGTTGCGATTTTTCCCGCCAACAAGGTGTGGATCGGGGTGGGCCGAAATGGCCTTGCCCCCCTCAGCCAAAATAAAAGAGAGAAGGAAGGAAAGGGAAAGAAAAAAGGAAAAGAGGAGATGAAGGGAAGGAAAGAAAGAGAAAAAAGAAAAGAAAAGAAGGGGGACATCATTTGCGATTTTCCCGCCAACCCCAGCAACAAAAAAAGAGAGAAGGAAGGAAAGGGAAAGATAAAAGGAAAATAGGAGATAAATGGAATGGAAAAGGGGGCAAGGGCATTACCCCCTTGCCACTAAAAAAGGGAGAGAATAAAAGGAAAGGAAAGGGAAGTGCGAGTGAGAAAACAGAGGAAGAAGACAGGCCTGGAAGAAGAAAGGGAAAAGGGAGAAAGTTCAGTTGCGATATATTTTTTTTCCGCCGGGGCGTGGCTGACCGGGCCTTGCCCAGCCCAGCCCCCAACGAAAACAAGAGAGAGAGAGAGAGAGAGAGAGAGAAGACGAAAACTGCAAGTTATATGACAAACGGGCCCTTTTTTACCAACAATAAACAAAAGAGAAGAGAAGGAGCTCCTCACATACACACAGCGGTGTAGATAGAGTCCAGCCATTGGGGAGGGGGCACCATGGGGGGCACCGGTCTTACTCGGAAACTTCAATGCGAATTTACAAGGCCGCTAGTTAGGGGTGATGCGAAAATGGGTCCAATTGTCTTCTTTTCTCTTCTTTTCTTTTTCTTTCTCTTTCATTTTTTTCGCCATCAAATTGACGTGCCGTGCCCCCGTGCCCCCCCCCCTAGCTATGCCACTACATGCACCAGTGGTAAATTTCCGGAATGTACACATTTTTTCCAACAAAGATATTGAGTGGGGATGGTGTCACGCCAATATCAAGCTTTAAGGGCCGGTCACATTAATTTTGTCCGATAACGATAACGATTTACGAGATTTCAATTAAAAGTACACCCTACTATACGTGTGAGCATGTGCGTGCCTGTTAATAGTAGGGCAGCTCGGTCCTGTACCTTTAACGAAAAGCCTCGTTATCGTTATATATATCGGACAAATGTGACCGGCCCTTAAGTGACACCCCGCCCCCTTGATATCTACGCGTCTAACCGGTGTCAAATGCTTTAATAATAAGACAGACACAGACATTTTTAAAGTGATACAGACATTCCACGGACATTTCCAAAATTACACTTTGTTCAAATTTTCCAACCAAAGAAAGGAGAACTTTATGGGGCAGGGTCGAGAATTAACGTATGGCCACCTCTCAAAAACGGCTTTCAGATGTATGGGACCAGAGCACGACATTAAATGTCATTTACAGGCATCACAAACATGAGAATAGGCTGCCCACATGTAAAATTGAATGTCATTCCAGGTGCGGTTACTTGCTTCCGACGTGGTTGCAAAGAACGTGAAAAGAGGGGACGGTCAATCCCATGAATAAAAGAAAAATAGGGCGGAGGTGGAGCCAATAACAATATCAAATAAAAAGCAACAAGCAAACAAACGAACATATAAATAACCAAATCATAAAATAAAACGAGATCGGTGAGATGACCTCCTCTTATTACCTTATTAATCAATCATGTTACCCCCTTCTATCTTTTACTCTCTATCGCCGATTTCAATCTTATCCCCTCTTTCTAATTTTCCTCTCTTCCTTCCTTCTTTTCTTTTCATTTGTCCTTTATATTGTCCTATTGTCTTGTGTTGTCTTCTACTATTTCTCCCTGTCTCTAGCTGTCTTTGTCTCTCTCTGTCTCTCCCTCTCTGTCTGTCTGTCTCTCTCCAGTCCTGTTGGATGTCTTATTTGGAGAGGGGGATGGGCTGTCTCGGCCTCCTGAATTCCTTTTAACCCTAATAAGGCCGGGCTATTTGAGTTCTTAGTACGGCCGGGGGCCATTATGGCCCCTTAAGATCTCGGCCGTGAAACGGCCGATCGCCGCGAAAATTTGCATGCATGTCAAGTGAAGTGTATAGAATACTATAGCAATTTCAATTTTTCGAAAAATTACTCATTTGCATATTTATGGTAAATTATGCAAATAAGGTCCAAAATTCATATTTTTACCCATAAATCATATATTCTTCATATTTAAGCTTTCTTTTCCACTACATATATTTGTTAGACCATTTGGAATAATAATACGAAAAAAAATTTGGAAAGCTAGGTTATTTCTTATGTTATCTCTTGTTTTGATAATTTCTTATGTATTTCATTGTTTTTTTAACTTATGTATTTCATTGTTTTTGTTGTTTTATTTCATTTCTAACTATAATTTAACTATTTTGACCCCAAAACAAACACCTAAACTTTAAACAAGACCAAATAACCAATGTTTTATCTCTTTTAGGAAAAATGATATTTCCATATGTTTTGTACACAAATCACGAAAATGAGCGATTTTCGGGCCGACATGTAAAGACAAAAGGTCACGTGACTTTGTAACGGTAGGTCCGATTTTCAAAAAAATTGTTTTAAAAGATGCGCAAGACTCGAAAGAATAAAGTCATGAAGCGGCGGGGCGTCATCCGTATGCGTTCCCGAACAATCAGAAAAATCGCGGAGGGGCCATCATGGCCCGGCCTTATTAGGGTTAATGTTCGTTTGTTGTTTAGGTAACTTTTTTTCCATTTTCGGAATTACGAACCCTATTTCATTTTCGGAATAAAGAACCTTCGGAATTATGAACCCTTTTTCATTTTCGGAAATATGAACTTTCGGAATTATGAACCCTTTGTCATTTTCGGAATTATGAACCTTCGGATAAACGAACCTTCGGAATAACGAACCTTCGGAATAATGCAACAAATGTTCGGAATTATGAACCCTTTTTTCTTTCCATAGTATTTGTTAATATCCATGTTTTTTGCTCCATACAATAGAACAGACCAGACTTAGCATTTATGATTTCATAAGTCTCATTCTAAGTTCAATTGTCACGCTTCTTGCTGTTAATATGTCTTTCATTGCCACGAACGTATTCCGTGCAATTTCAATCCTTCTTTTGCTGTCTACCTCTCATCTGGCATCATAAGTGTTCCCGGTAGATGTAATTATTGACCTGCTTAATAATATGGTCATCTAGTTATTATGGCCATATAGTTCCAAACAGAATCTGGGCTTTTCCTCTGCCGTGCTGAAAACCATAGAATTAGTCCTCTTAACATTATGTAGGCCAATTTCCTCACTTTTAACTTTTACAGCATCTAGTAATTGTTGCAGATGTTCTTCACTCTGCGCACACAATACAGTGTCATCAGCAGAGTATTTACACCTTCAACACTGACACCCTTAATATCTGCAATTCGCCTGAATATCAACTCTGCGCACACGTTGAACAAAGTCGGGGACATTACACGCCCTTGACGGACTCCTCTTTTGATTTATAGCCAGTAATCCCTATCATAACTCCTTAAAATTTTATTTCCATTCCTCGGCAGTTTGCATCTAAAGAGCTTGTTGAAAGTATCGATGTCATTGTTTGAGTTAAATGCGCCTACCTTGATGAATATTTGTGGTCATACAATTTCGCACATTGACTTACTAAAAAATTAAAAATCTATCCAGGACTGTCCGAAAGCTTCAAAAGCGACTAAATGGTTTAGAATAAATGTCGTGCCGAACAATTTTGTTGTTGATTGATTGATTGGTTTTTGTTTGTTTTGCCTGACTGCTAAGAAAGCATGTATATGCTTGTAAGCAACCGGGGACCGACGGCTTTAAGTCCTCTCCGGGGGACTTGGTAATGAGGATTTATGCCTTAGTTACCAAAGGGCACGAGCGCATCGTGTGTAGGTCTATACACAGTCAACTTAAAATACTGGACCTATGTACCATATTCCTAACAATTTTTTGTTTTTGTTGAGAAAATTTGAGGATTTTGGCAAGTACATTCTAGCAGGGGCGTCATGAGTCAAAAAGTGAGCCAGGAAGAATTGAAATACTTATTAAGCGCTAGGAACGCAAGTCAGAAAACTCGGGTATTAATATGTTGAATTTGGTGAGGGTTGGGGTGGCTGGCATTACTAGCTACAACCTTTTTTATGAATTACATGTCATATTGAGCGAGAACATTTTTACGTTTTTCATTAGGAACTTTGCATTTAGGAGCAATTTTGATCACACAGGCAAATAAAAGTATGATCTCTATATTCACGCCTTCTTTCCTCTCTTGTGTGGGTGAGCAGCATAGAAATGATATTTCAGATAAAGTTTTTAGATTTGATTTGTAAAGTTTTTGAAAGAAATATATCTAAACATGACTTGAAGAAACATTTCTAAACTCCACAAACACTTGAAAGGTATCTGATGGAACATTCTAAAATACAACTATATTGCAAATATCGCATAATCACTAATTATTTTTAAAAAATGAACAGAATATATTAAGTGCTTATATTTCTGTTCATGCACGTCATAAACTGATTTGCACCATGTCAAACACATTTCACGATGACCGCTTTAATGGAAATGATGACTTTCCCAGAAAATAGCAAAAGAGATTTAGGGTAGGTGAAGGCAATTAATTCCTTAATATTAATGATAATATTAATGATAGTAATAATAGTAATAATAACAATAATAAAAAGTTTCTTGTATAACGCTCATGTCTGACATTCCTGGCGCTCCACAATAGTATTACCCCGGCTTTATATAGCATGGCTGTCTGTTTGGCGCTCTAGAATTTCAAGGAATTAATTCCTGCCAGGTACCTATGTACCACACATGGGTCGAGTGTGGAAAATGTAGATTAATGTCTTGCCAAAGAACAATGGTTTCGTGGCGGCACTCGAACCCCGAACCATGTGATCCACAGTCCGATGACGTATTCACTCGACCACGTCACCTCCATCTTACTATGAATGTCACTTACCTTCCATCTTAGTCGAGCTGGAAAGGCCAATAAAAAGAAAGATCATGATAACCGACGCGAAGATGAAAACAACTCTGGAACAATTCATTGCTCTTTCTGAGCTAATGATCTTGACTGTGAAGAAAAGTTAAAGGTTATTCGAAGTTTAACGTAGAAATTAAGCAGCTTTTTATCTGTGGAAGGGATAGGAGATCCGAAATACACCTGGAACAGATAAACACGTGAATGTCCTGTCTGAGGAGTATGTCGTTTTGTGTCGAGCGCGAAGAATAACAAATTTTATGAACGTGAAATCTGTTATGAACAGAAAATGACACGTCACAATGAAATTTAATTAAAGCAATAGGATAAAGTATTTTTCCGCGTGACGCAATATTAGCCTTTGTTCCAGTCTTCTGTGAATTAGAATCGGTAAGATTAATTTATTTCTATCATCTATTCAATGTGTATGCATATGAATTACCTATACTGTCATATCGACCTAGAGAGAGAGAGAGAGACGTGCATGGAATTTCCCAATATTCTTTTACTTTTTTAAAATGTTGGTTGTATGTCGCATCATTCTTTAGTAAATCCATTTGTAATTAAATATCCATTTAACGAAGGTGTGATAATGCGTAATTTCAACCTTGGTCTAATCTTCCATTCAATGGGCGCACTCGATGATTCTACATAGTGGGACAAAATATATCGAAATTGATAAGAACAACATGCACTTTTTATAAGCGTGAACTTTAAAATGGCTTGTCATATTAAATTGCTAGTTATCAATATTATAAATATGGCCCGTGTCTGTATAAAACATATTTTAATTAATCACTTTTTGAGTTTTTTTAGAACAATAGCTACAGTTAATACAAAATTACGTAATTACGTCGAAAATGAAGCAGCTCTTTATCTGTGGAAGTGATAGGAGATCCGAAATACACCTGAAACAGATGAAAACGTGACTGTCCTGTCAAAGGAGTATGTTGTTTTGTGTAGAACGCAGAGATTACAATTTTTCATGAAAGTGAATCCTTTTGTTAACAACAAATGTTTGTCTCAATAAAATTCAATTAAAGCAATAGGATAAAAGTATTTTCCGCGTGACGCAATATTTGCCTTTGTTCCAGTCTTCTTTTTTCTGCGTTTTAAAATCGTATAACAAAATGAACGAATGAATGATCCTTCTTCGCGACTGTTCAAAAATGTTATGCCTCATGGTAACGTCATGGCATAAGGACGTTTATGTAATCGCATACCTCTATATTAAGTGGTATCTCAAATATAAGTATTAAAATACCGTTAAACATAATGGTATATGAATTACTCTATAAAACTTGATATAAGGCAAATCTAGAGAGCTAGATATTCACACCCACATTTTGAATAATATATTACCCTAAACAACACAAAAGCAGATTTGTGTGTCTCGAACCAATTACTAATAAAGAAAGAATTATACAATTGGAGTTGTTGCTGATTTGTGGGGTTTCATTCTATTGGCATATATATATATATATATATATATATATATTTTTTTGTTCATTTAATTGTCAAATTGTCTTTTTTGAAAAGATTAAGTCATGTAATTGCATTGTGAAAAAAAAAACTGTTTGGAAGCGATGGGAAAAGGCTGATCACCAATATAAGTATCGGTATATATATATATATATATATATCGAGGTTTTGGAATCATCCATCAATTAGCCGAGTTTTGCTCAAAGTCACATGCACTTTTTATATAAATGTGTATATGGGACTACACAAACATGGTGCAGGCATGTGGTCGTGGTCCACAACCTTTAGCTTTAGTTAGTTTGTTTATTTTACCCGACTGCTAAGAAAGCATGTGTATGCTTGTAGGTAAGCAACCAGGGAACTGACGGTTTTAAGTCCTCTCCGAAGAACGTGGTAATGAGGATTAATGCCTCACCAAAGGGCACTAGCGCATCGATTTGGTTTCGAACCCGGGACCTCCCGGTTACGAGACTCATGCTCTACCACTGAGCCATCGCGCCTCCTGCTACTTGTAATACCTGTATTTCGAGTTATGAGGGCAATTTAAGTGCCATCCTTTTCAGGAGATTTTTTATATTATACTATTTCACACTGAAATATAAAGAATGAAAAAGCTCAAAGATTATTATTCACCTTCTCTTTTAAAAGACTTCAAGGTTACAAGAGACTTAAAAAGGTTACAACGGGGCGTTGTGGCGTGCGCCTGTAATCCATCCAACAATGAAAGTTATAAACTGATTCAGCAGAGGACGCAGGTTCGAAACTGAGTCACGTCTTTCGGATTGATACACGTCTGTAAAAACCCAATCACACACATATGACATTGACAGGTTTGGATTACCAATAAGAAATGTTATTAAATATGAGCGTCTGCGATCTATTTGCTCAATAACGGCAAATCCAACTTGCCTGTTAGAATATTACTGAACAATGAACCTTTTACCGCATAATGATGTAATGCAGCACCTGTGGATTAGAATCGGTAAGATTAATTTATTTCTATCATCTATTCAATGTGTATGCATATGAATTACCTATACTGTCATATCGACCTAGAGAGAGAGAGAGAGACGCGCATGTGAATTTCCCAATATTCTTTTACTTTTTAAAATGTTGGTTGTATGTCGCATCATTCTTTAGTAAATCCATTTGTAATTAAATATCCATTTAACGAAGGTGTGATAATGCGTAATTTCAACCTTGGTCTAATCTTCCATTCAATGGGCGCACTCGATCATTCTACAAAGTGGGACAAAATATATCAAAATTGATAAGAACAACATGCACTTTTTATAAGCGTGAACTTTAAAATGGCTTGTCATATTAAATTGCTAGTTATCAATATTATAAATATGGCCCGTGCCTGTATGAAACATATTTTAATTAAACACTTTTTGAGTTTTTTTAGAACAATAGCTACAGTTAATACAAAATTACGTAATTACGTCGAAAATGAAGCAGCTCTTTATCTGTGGAAGTGATAGGAGATCCGAAATACACCTGGAACAGATGAAAACGTGACTGTCCTGTCAAAGGAGTATGTTGTTTTGTGTAGAACGCAGAGAATACAATTTTTCATGAAAGTGAATCCTTTTGTTAACAACAACTGTTTGTCACAATAAAATTCAATTAAAGCAATAGGATAAAAGTATTTTCCGCGTGACGCAATATTAGCCTTTGTTCCAGTCTTCTTTTTTCTGCGTTTTAAAATCGTATAACAAAATGAACGAATGAATGATCCTTCTTCGCGACTGTTCAAAAATGTTATGCCTCATGGTAACGTCATGGCATAAGGACGTTTATGTAATCGCATACCTCTATATTAAGTGGTATCTCAAAAATAAGTATTAAAATACCGTTAAACATAATGGTATATGAATTACTCTATAAAACTTGATATAAGGCAAATCTAGAGAGCTAGATATTCACACCCACATTTTGAATAATATATTACCCTAAACAACACAAAAGCAGATTTGTGTGTCTCGAACCAATTACTAATAAAGAAAGAATAATACAATTGGAGTTGTTGCTGATTTGTGGGGTTTCATTCTATTGGCATATATATATATATATATATATATATATATATTTCTTTTGTTCATTTAATTGTCAAATTGTCTTTTTTGAAAAGATTAAGTCATGTAATTGCATTGTGAAAAAAAAACTGTTTGGAAGCGATGGGAAAAGGCTGATCACCAATATAAGTATCGATTAAGAAACGTATATGTAACGTATATGTAACATTCCCCACTTAAACAACGGCAAACCGCCGAATGTACCAAACAAGAGAAACCAATGCAGACGATTAAGGAAAAAACAATATAGAAAACGGAGATCACACCTTCAAGATATAAACAATAACAACGCACATGTAACTCCAGAAATGGAACAAAACCAAGCTCAAAAAGACATCAAAGTATCGGTAATTAACTTATCTAATTATCCTCTGTCAGAAGCAGAAACAAGCCTACTACAGAAAGGACTGAAATTCTGCCCCACACCACCCCAGGTAGACCCGCTAGAAATCAAAAGAAACTTAGGAGCATTTGAAAGGCAAATGAAACTTAAACTCCACTTTGCAGGCAAATCACAAACGAGTGATAACCCAACGCCCACCCCGAGCCAAACTGCAACTCAGGAAGACAAGAACACACAGCCACCTATCATTAAACAGAAAACACATGGACCCCGAAAGTCCATGATCCATATCTACAGATATTTCTTGAAAACGTACAGACAGACGTAACCGCATGTACAGATACCTACAACACAACAAAACGCCGAGACAACCTATCAAAAGTAGAAAGACAAGCCCTCAAAAATTGAAATCAAACACTGATATTGTCATAAAACCGGCAGACAAGGGATCATCAGTAGTTATTATGTCTAGAGAAGACTACATATCAGAAGGGGCACGACAATTATCAGACGAAAGCACTTACAAAGAACTTGCACGGGACCCCACTCTATCCCATCGTGACAAAGTTCAAAAGGTACTAAAAGAACTAGACATAGACCTACAGACACAGAAAGGTCTGATACCCAAGACTATTGTCTGCCCCAACCTCTACTTTCTCCCCAAAATCCACAAACCAAACAATCCAGGCCGACCAATTGTTTCAGGCTGCTCGTGTCCCACAGTACAGATCTCCAAATACCTGGACTTCTACCTACGCCCCCTCACCGAAAAATTGCCCTCCCACATAAAAGACACAACACACTTTCTAAACCACATCCAAGCAATAAACAAAGACTCTTACCCCCTCTCCCCTAGAACCATACTGGCAACAGCAGACGTGTATGGCGCGCCGTTTGACCAATAATTCAGATAAACACTGTTTATCGCCGATAAACACTGTTTATCGTCGAAAAACAGTGTTTATCGACCGATAAACACTGTTTATCAAGCGATAAACACTGTTTATCGAGAGAAACTATGTTTATCGACTGAAAAACACAGTTTCTCTCGATAAACAGTGTTTATCGGCGATAAACACTGTTTATCGGCGATAAACATTGTTTATCAAGCGATAAACACTGTTTATCGTGACAAACTATGTTTTTCGACTGATAAACACAGTTTCTCTCGATAAACAGTGTTTATCGGCGGTAAACAGTGTTTTTCGGCGATAAACACTGTTTATCGAGAGAAACTGTGTTTTTCAGTCGATAAACATAGTTTCTCTCGATAAACAGTGTTTATCGCTTGATAAACAGTGTTTATCGGTCGATAAACACTGTTTATCGGCGATAAACAGTGTTTATCTGAATTATTGGTCAAACAGCGCGCCATAAGTGCGCGCCATTTGCCCAATAAATCAGATAAACAGTGTTTATCGCCGAAAACACTGTTTATCGACCGATAAACACTGTTTATCGAGAGAAACTATGTTTATCGACTGAAAACACAGTTTCTCTCGATAAACAGTGTTTATCGGCGATAAACAGTGTTTTTCGGCGATAAACACTGTTTATCAAGCGATAAACACTGTTTATCAAGCGATAAACACTGTTTATCGAGAGAAACTATGTTTTCGACTGATAAACACAGTTTCTCTCGATAAACAGTGTTTATCGGCGATAAACAGTGTTTTCGGCGATAAACACTGTTTATCGAGAGAAACTGTGTTTTTCAGTCGATAAACATAGTTTCTCTCGATAAACAGTGTTTATCGCTTGATAAACAGTGTTTATCGCTTGATAAACAGTGTTTATCGGTCGATAAACAGTGTTTTTCGACGATAAACAGTGTTTATCTGAATTATTGGTCAAACGGCGCGCCATAGACGTGTCTTCTCTGTACACAAATATACCACACGGAGAAGGCATTGAAGCCTGTCGGGAAGCCCTCAATACTAGAAAGGAACAGAACCCACCTACAGATCAATTAATACGATTACTTGAACTCATCCTTAAACTGAATAATTTTCAGTTCAATGGAAAACATTATTTGCAAATTGAGGGAACAGCAATGGGTACACCGGTTGCCCCCACCTACGCAAATATATTCATGGGCCGCCTAGAGAAACAAATACTCAACACAACACAACCACCCACCCTGGCAAACTCATGGAAACGGTACATAGACGACATCTTTTTTCTTTGGACAGGCTCACCCAGAACATTATCCAAACTGCAAGAAAAAATGAACAATATACACCCAACTATCAAATTCACATTTCGAATCATCTAATGACAGGACTCACTTTCTCGACGTTTCACTCCAACTATCCAATAACCAAATAGAGACAGAACTATATACCAAACCTACGGACTCACACACATATACCTCCTGCCATCCTCCTGCCACCCTAGCCACTCCCTCAAAAGCATACCATACAGCCAAGCACTACGAATTCGAAGAATCTGCTCAAAACCTGATCGTGAAGATCACCACCTCACACAGCTACAACAGAACTTTGAAGACCGAAATTACCGACCAGACATAGTTAGACAACAAATACAAAGAGCTAAAGAAAAGCCCAGAGAGGAACTACTTGAATACAAACCACGCTCTGAAAAACACAAGGACACCGTCTTCTGTACGGTACCCTTCTCCCCGCCACTGCCAAGATCCCAGGCATAATGAAAAACACTTCCCTCCTACAACAAGGAAATACAACTAAAGCCGTCTTTCTTAAACAGCCAACAACTTCGTACAGACGAGGGCGCACACTACGGACCTACTCGTAAAAGCGGGACACCCATTTCCTCCAAAACGAAAACGAACACGGGACCCCATGCCCAATGGATTTTCCAAATGCCCATCTCAAAGATGCATAATCCACAAACACATAACAAACACTTCCAATTTCAGAAGCACAGTAACTAACCAAGAATACCCCATAACCTCACACATCACATGCAAATCCAGTTGGGTGATATATCTCATCACCTGCACTCAATGCAACAAACAATATGTTGGCAAAACAGAAACTACACTATACACACGCTTCAACAACACACGATCCGAAATAAAGAACTTCCACTCGGCAACACAACACAAAATACTACCATACACAGTACACTTCAACCTTCCATCCCACTCACTAGATAATGTTCAAATCACCGGAATCGAATTAATCCACAACAAATCACGCCACACAATCCTCCACAGAGAATCTTTTTGGATATCAAAACTTAAAACCCTACACCCAGATGGGATCAATGCTGATCAATAAGACAATTAACACACCGACATATCAGATGCACTTTTG
The DNA here is from genome assembly GCA_037976565.1 of Mesocentrotus franciscanus. Taxonomy (NCBI): domain Eukaryota; kingdom Metazoa; phylum Echinodermata; class Echinoidea; order Camarodonta; family Strongylocentrotidae; genus Mesocentrotus; species Mesocentrotus franciscanus. Next base: position 12,822,907 of record CP137677.1, read on the forward strand.
TTCACATTCAATACTCAACGCAGTGTATTCGATCTTAATTTTATCTTTAATTTATTTTATTTTATTTTATTGTTAGTCTTTGATTCTCACGTTTTATCCTTGCATTTGTTATACAATGTAGGGCCAATCGGACTGCGCACACTCAATGCATTTGAATGAAGCCTTCTATCCCCCTCCCTCTCCCCTCCCTAGACACAGGTCATGACACCGGCGGTGTCATAGATCAGTAACATCCGTGTCACAGGTCAGTAATCCACACTTGACCGCACTTCCCTATTACTCGCACACATACATCACATCAACTGAATAAACACACACGACAGCCCAACACACAAGCAAGGTAAAACACTTTGAAATTGCATAATTATTTCTAAGTTTATTCCGAAGTATTTCTCGTACTAATTTTTGCTATGTTCATGATGCTTGACTATTATGATTGAGTGATATTAAGTTTTTATGCCATGTATATCTATCTGTTCATACAATGTATTTGTTTCTGTATGTGTTTGCACTTCAGAACCTGAAGAAGGCCTCACAAGCCGAAAGCTCGTAATAAAATTGTAAAGTACAGCTACGTCTCACGTTCCTAGACCATTCTTTTCTTCACGTCTATATATATATATATATATATATATATATCGAGGTTTTGGAATCATCCATCAATTAGCCGAGTTTTGCTCAAAGTCACATGCACTTTTTATATAAATGTGTATATGGGACTACACAAACATGTTGCAGGCATGTGGTCGTGGTCCACAACCTTTAGCTTTAGTTAGTTTGTTTATTTTACCCGACTGCTAAGAAAGCATTGTATGCTTGTAGGTAAGCAACCAGGGAACTGACGGTTTTAAGTCCTCTCCGAAGAACTTGGTAATGAGGATTAATGCCTCACCAAAGGGCACTAGCGCATCGATTTGGTTTCGAACCCGGGACCTCCCGGTTACGAGACTCATGCTCTACCACTGAGCCATCGCGCCTCCTGCTACTTGTAATACCTGTATTTCGAGTTATGAGGGCAATTTAAGTGCCATCCTTTTCAGGAGATTTTTTATATTATACTATTTCACACTGAAATATAAAGAATGAAAAAGCTCAAAGATTATTATTCACCTTCTCTTTTAAAAGACTTCAAGGTTACAAGAGACTTTAAAAGGTTACAACGGGGCGTTATGGCGTGCGCCTGTAATCCATCCAACAATGAAAGTTATAAACTGATTCAGCAGAGGACGCAGGTTCGAAACTGAGTCACGTCTTTCGGATTGATACACGTCTGTAAAAACCAATTACACACACATGACATTGACAGGTTTGGATTCCCAATAAGAAATGTTATTAAATATGAGCGTCTGCGATCTATTTGCTCAATAACGGCAAATCCAACTTGCCTGTTAGAATATTACTGAACCATGAACCTTTTACCGCATAATGATGTAATGCAGCACCTGTGGATTAGAATCGGTAAGATTAATTTATTTCTATCATCTATTCAATGTGTATGCATATGAATTACCTATACTGTCATATCGACCTATATAGAGAGAGAGAGAGAGAGAGAGACGTGCATGGGAATTTCCCAATATTCTTTTACTTTTTTAAAATGTTGGTTGTATGTCGCATCATTCTTTAGTAAATCCATTTGTAATTAAATATCCATTTAACGAAGGTGTGATAATGCGTAATTTCAACCTTGGTATAATCTTCCTTTAAATGGGCACTCGATGATTCTACATAGTGGGACAAAATATATCGAAATTGGTAAGAACAACATGCACTTTTTATAAGCGTGAACTTTAAAATGGCTTGTCATATTAAATTGCTAGTTATCAATATTATAAATATGGCCCGTGTCTGTATAAAACATATTTTAATTAATCACTTTTTGAGTTTTTTTAGAACAATAGCTACAGTTAATACAAAATTACGTAATTACGTCGAAAATGAAGCAGCTCTTTATCTGTGGAAGTGATAGGAGATCCGAAATACACCTGGAACAGATGAAAACGTTACTGTCCTGTAAAAGGAGTATGTTGTTTTGTGTAGAACGCAGATATTACAATTTTTCATGAAAGTGAATCCTTTTGTTAACAACAACTGTTTGTCTCAATAAAATTCAATTAAAGCAATAGGATAAAAGTATTTTCTGCGTGACGCAATATTACCCTTTGTTCCAGTCTTCTTTTTTCTGCGTTTTAAAATCGTATAACAAAATGAACGAATGAATGATCCTTCTTCACGACAGCTCCAAAATATTATGCCTCATGGTAGCGTCATGTCATGAGGAAGGTTATGTAATCGCATACCTCAAAAGGTTGTATCTCGAAAATATGTATTAAAATACCATTAAACTTATAAATAGCATATAAATTACTTTATATAACTTGATATAAGGCAAATCTAGAGAGCTAGATATTCACACCCACATTTTGAATAATATATTACCCTAAACAACACGAAAGCAGATTTGTGTGTTTCGAACCAATTACTGATAAAGAAAGACTCATACAACTGGAGTTGCTGATGATTCGTATCGGGATTTCGTATTATTGGCATATATATATGTTTTTCTTTTGTTCATTTAAATGTCAAATTGTCTTTTTTTTTTAAAGATCAAGTCATGTAATTGCATTATGCAAGAAGCCGTTTGGACGGTGATGGGAAAAGGATGATCACCAGTATAAGTATTGGTATAATTATGCTAAGCTGTGAGGTGTTGGAATCGTCAAAATTATGTGAACTCGGCCTAGTTTTGCTCAAAGTCACATGCACTTTTTATATAAATGTGTATATGGGACTACACAAACATGGTGCAGGCATGAAATCGTGGTCCACAACCTTTAGCTTCACTTGGTTTGTTTGTTTTACCTGACTGCTGAAAAAGCAAGTGTATGCGTGAAGGTAAGCAACCAGGGGACTGACGGTTTTAAGTCCTCTCCGAAGAACTTGGTAATGAGGATTAATGCCTCACCAAAGGGCACTAGCGCATCGATTTGGTTTCGAACCCGGACCTCCCGGTTACGAGACCACTGCTCTACCACTGAGCCATCGCGCCTCCTGCTACTTGTAATACCTGTATTTCGTGTTATGAGGGCAATTTAAGTGCCATCCTTTTCAGGAGATAATTTTTATATTATACTATTTAATACTGCAATATAGAGAATGAAAAAGCTCAAAGATTATTATTCACCTTCTCTTTTAAAAGACTTCAAGGTTACAAGAGACTTTAAAAGGTTACAACGGGGCGGTATGGCGTGCGCCTGTAATCCAGCCAACAATGAAAGTTATAAACTGATTCAGCAGAGGACGCAGGTTCGAAACCGAGTCACGTCTCTCGGATTGATACACGTCTGTAAAAACCAATTACACACACATGACATTGACAGGTTTGGATTCCCAATAAGAAATGTTATTAAATATGAGCGTCTGCGATCTATTTGCTCAATAACGGCAAATCCAACTTGCCTGTTAGAATATTACTGAACCATGAACCTTTTACCGCATAATGATGTAATGCAGCACCTGTGGATTAGAATCGGTAAGATTAATTTATTTCTATCATCTATTCAATGTGTATGCATATGAATTACCTATACTGTCATATCGACCTAGAGAGAGAGAGAGAGAGACGCGCATGTGAATTTCCCAATATTCTTTTACTTTTTTAAAATGTTGGTTGTATGTCGCATCATTCTTTAGTAAATCCATTTGTAATTAAATATCCATTTAACGAAGGTGTGATAATGCGTAATTTCAACCTTGGTCTAATCTTCCTTTAAATGGGCGCACTCGATCATTCTACATAATGGGACAAAATATATCGAAATTGGTAAGAACAACATGCACTTTTTATAAGCGTGAACTTTAAAATGGCTTGTCATATTACATTGCTAGTTATCAATATTATAAATATGACCCGTGTCTGTATAAAACATATTTTAATTAAACACTTTTTGAGTTTTTTTAGAACAATAGCTACAGTTAATACAAAATTACGTAATTACGTCGAAAATGAAGCAGCTCTTTATCTGTGGAAGTGATAGGAGATCCGAAATACACCTGGAACAGATGAAAACGTTACTGTTCTGTAAAAGGAGTATGTTGTTTTGTGTAGAACGCAGAGATTACAATTTTTCATGAAAGTGAATCCTTTTGTTAACAACAAATGTTTGTCTCAATAAAATTCAATTAAAGCAATAGGATAAAAGTTTTTTTCCGCGTGACGCAATATTTGCCTTTGTTCCAGTCTTCTTTTTTCTGCGTTTTAAAATTGTATAACAAAATGAACGAATGAATGATCCTTCTTCGCGACTGTTCAAAAATGTTATGCCTCATGGTAACGTCATGTCACGAGGAAGGCATGTAATCGCATACCTCTATAAGTGGTATCTCGAAAATAAGTATTAAAATTCCGTTAAACATATAAATAGTATATGAATTACTCTATATAACTTGATATAAGATAAATCTAGAGAGCTAGATATTCACACCCACATTTTGAATAATATATCACCCTGAAATATACAATAGCAGATTTGTGTGTTTCGAACCAATTACTGATAAAGAGAGACTCATATAACTGGAGTTGTTGATGATTTGTATCGGGGTTTCATTCTATTGGCATATATATATATATATATATATATTTCTTTTGGAATCATCCATCAATTGGCCGAGTTTTGCTCAAAATCACATGCACTTTTTATATAAATGTGTATATGCATGGGACTACACAAACATGTTGCAGGCATGTGGTCGTCGTCCACAACCTTTAGCTTTAGTTGGTTTGTTTGTTTTACCCGACTGCTAAGAAAGTATTGTATGTTTGTAGGTAATCAACCAGGGGACTGACGGTTTTAAGTCCTCTCCGAAGAACTTGGTAAGGAGGATTAATGCCTCACCAAAGGGCACTATAGCGCATCGATTTGGTTTCGAACCCCGGACCTCCCGGTTACGAGGCCACTACTCTACCACTGAGCCATCGCGCCTCCTGCTTCTTGTCATACCTTTATTTCGAATTATGAGGGCATGTTAAGTGCCACCCTTTTCAGGGATAATTTTACTATTATACTTTTCCACACTAAAATAAAAAGAATGAAAAAGCTCATTTTTTGTCTTCTTTTTACCTTCTCTTTGAAAGACTGCAAGGTTACATGACGTTTACCGGTTTGGATTACCAATATGAAAGATTTTTTAATATGAGCGTCTGCGATCTATTTGCTCAATAACGGCGAATCCAACTTGCCTGTTAGAATTTACTGAACAATGAAGCTTTTACCGCATAATGATGTAATGCAGCACCTGGAGGGTGTTTCATCAACTAAAATTGATTTCGATATTAAAAAAACGATTTTAACGCCGAATCGATTTTAGCTTAAAACTGATACTTGTGAGCTGTTTCATCAAATCGATTTTAAGCTCAAATAGATTTTTAGGGGTCTGTAATCAAGGCTAGTCAATTTGGGGTAAATCAACCACAAAATGGCATCGGTACAACTACTGCAAGAGAGGTCCTTGAAAAGTAAGTAATTCCGTTTTTCTCTGAAAATATTAATTCTGTTGATATAAACTCTGTTATTTTGGAAAAGAAAAGTATTCCTCTCATTTTTTTTTTTTTTTTTGGTTTGGTTTTGAGGCAATTCAGTCAAAGTTGACTATTTTTATGCAAATAAATTTTTATTTAACCGAACAATATTTTAGATAAATATCAGTTAATGGAATCGCAGACCTATCTTATAATTATGGGGGTGCATGAAAGTATGGTGGCCCTGAAGGGACATTTCGAATCGTGAAATCGCGAATTATTCACGATTTCGTCTATTCGCGATGTCCCTTCAGGGCCACCATATGAATGAATATGTTATCCGTGATATATATGATCGAGGTTTATTGGCATGAAGAAAATATTTCTTTTGATCAAAATGGAATTAAATGACATTTCTTGCATTCAACAAAGGATATAATGTGAGGGGTGACATCATTATTTAGAGACCGCGTTGCCAATTTGTCTCACTGATTTGAATTATATATTTCATGAAAAGTTATGGATTTTAAAATTCCATAACTTTCATATTTATTGTCTGATTTTTCTCAAACCTTCACTGATCTGTTCTTCTTATTTGTGTCCTTCTATTAAAGGTACTATGTTCCATTTGCAGGCCAAAAAAAGAATGAAAAGGTTAAATTCCAACGGCATTTGAAAGACAACTAATTTAGAACTTACCTCAAAACGAAAAAGCTTTAAAATGGCTTTTAGTGGGAAAATAACGACCATTAGTTGTCGAATCGACTTCAGTGATTGCAATCACCTAAGTAATAGTCTGATTTTCAGACCCTTTTACCGAATGGTCGTACGTTTTGTGCTGCACAAAGATTCAATCAGTTTAATTTTGGCCATTTTACAAGTAGTGGGTTAGCCAGTGGCGGATCCAGGGGGCCTCCCCTGAAAAAAACAGGTAAAAACACCCTTTTTTTAAAAAACAAGAAGGTGGGCCCCCTCCCCTGGCGCTCAAGGGGTGGATATTGAGTAAACAAAAAAAGCACTGCCCCCCCCCCTGCAAAACACAAAACAAAAACAAAACAAAAAATTACTCACTACCCCGGCCCCCCCCCTCCCTAACTGAGCGAAAAATCGGCCGGATTTACAAATTTTCGCACGAAGTGGGCCCCTTTTTGGGCCACTCAATAGTGTCTGACAGTGAAGTCTAGAAGGTAAACGGGGCACTGCAACTCACAGATAGCTAGGACATACATGACTGTCAGACATATTCATAATTCCTGCAAAGTTCTACAGAATTTGATGTTGGCTGCAAAATTAGGGACATAGTATGTTTAAAACAAACTTATTCTTAGGGTGGGCTTCCCCTTTAAAGGTACTATGTCCAATTGGGAGGTCAAAAAATGAAATTCCATGCAATATGGCATTTGAAAGATAATAGGCCTACTATAGACATATTCATATGATTCCTGCAAAGTTCTACAGAATTTGATGTAGGCTGCTAAAGGGACATATCTACATGTACATGTATATATTTATATATATATTATATATAATATGTTATATATATATATATATATATATATATATATATATATATATATATATTTGTTTGTGTGTGTATTTTTTGGTAACGTTTAGTAGGCCTATACGACTATACGTGCTGTATATTAGTAGTATACCTAAGTTTTTGTTTTGTTGTTGAAATCTTGCCTCCAGCCTTTCCTTCAATTTATTGTGTGTTGTTTGCTGCCAAAGAACTTTTCTTTTGTAGGATATTCTTTTGTAGTTATTTTCTTAGTTGTCAAATATCTTTGTAGAGTCTCCAATTTATCTGTGTTTCTTCCATGCCCCAGCCCCCCAGGTGGGGTCGTTTAACTAGAAATAAAACAAACCTTTCACACCTTTCACATCTTTCAACCAATGAAAAGTTGCGATATAAATAGTGAATAGTCTGAGATCAAGAATTTGACCAATCACAATCATGGACACTGAGAATCACTCTGCCGGTTTATTTGAAATGTTTTGAACGGCACTTACCACCGCACCGGAACCAAAACAACGCTTCAAGTACTATCTTTTCTGTGTAAGCCCTGTATTTTTTTTGTGTTTAGAATTTGTACAAAATTCAGCAATTAGATATCCTTTGTTTAATCTTGATAACGATGCTATATTTATTTTTAAACGTTCATTACTTCATGATTGTGGAGGCTTTCACAAGTACAGGTTTTGTTTGTGTAGTCCCAAGCGTTGTGACTTGTGTGTCATGTTGTATGATGGGGAGGGGGATTTTAGCACACAAAACCGTGTGCGTGATCAGAGTACTAGTAGTGATTTAAAACGCTTTCTCGATTTCAACTAGGACCTTAGATCTAGCAGTATAATCATGATTATGTTAATTCAACTTCAAGTCATCGATTGATATTGGCCTGACTTGAAAAATATGTTCGACAAACACAGTGAAAGTGAAACCGGCGCACGCACATGATGTACTAACTACTATTACTATGTAGGGTCAACTAATTTATTAATCTACACGTACTCGGTCATACCATGGACCTATTACGGATGGACATTCGACGTGATTCTTTCTTTGATCCAATGAGTTCCACCGCCTTCTGATTATGTGCATCTTAATGAGAACATTCAGCTGTTCTAACAATAACGACTGCTCAAGCATTATCGGTCATTGACAAGGAGCAGTTTCCCTCTTTTGGGTTTTGTTTGGATGGTGTGCTCTGTAAGAGTGTGTCTTTTAAAAAAAGCATCCCCAATGGGGAGCAGCAAAGTGGAAAAGCAGACGATTTTGTGATATGAAATGTATTATTACTGATTCGCACACTTTCGCACACACCCATGACCTTATAAAACAATTAGAAGGCCATGATCTTTATAAGCCCTGTGCATTGTAACTTTGGAATATTATGAGGAAATTGGAAACGGGATTTTAAATCACAACCAATCCAAATATAACCTCTATCTGGAAATATAAACGTGTTTTTTAAAATAAAATACAGTACACGGAACAACAATTTCCGATTATAAACCAGAACTGCACATCGATTTTCCATGATTTAAGCGAGTTATTATCTTCTGCGCATGATGATTAACATGTGTAAAATCACTATCTTGATTCTGTCCCGGCTTTTTGGCGGTGGACCTCATGAGATCAAAGTGAAGAAACATGTACGGAATGTTATTGAAACGACATTGACGGAGACAATCACAATGAATTCGTTAAGAAAACGACGAATGTCCATCCGTAATAGTTCCATGGTCATACTCAAGTCATAGCAGCATTGCTTCGTCAGTTCGTGTGTAATAAATATTGTAAAGCCTAAGTAAAGGCACCCTCCATTGATTCTCAAAACTCAAACATCACTGACAAATTCAGTAATTCACCAGAATTCACAAAAGGTCAGCACTTGTCTTTACTTAAGTTTAGTGACGATTGATGACATGTACTACTAGTACTATGTAGTAGATCTACGTAGACACCTAAAATCAGGCTAAATAGTAAATAGCATAGCAGTATTAGTAACGTACAAATTACAATCGATTCAACTCACCACCCCTGTTGGAAAAAATACTCTGAAAATTTAAAATTGGAAATCTATCAGTATCATCAATCCTGACCACTTTTTTTCCTTCTCAGATTTTATCTTAATCTTTTACTTCTTGAAGTTCTTGCGTACATGTACCTAAACTTAAGTGTTATGTGTGTATGATACCCCCGTCCCCCTTTATTACACACGCACGATGCACCGATTGACCAGACCTAGACTCTAGATGAGTTAAATATTTTAAATTATTTTTTTAACATTTGATTTTGAATTGTTGATAGCCAGGCCTGTGAAAGCATTTGAAGAAAAAATAGCAGCAATGAAAACATCTACAAAAAATGGGGAATGTTGAATTTTATAATTTGAAAGTCAACAGGTGCGAGCAATTATAATGGGCAATCTGCCAACAATTATAAATCACTTTTTACACTCATATTAAACATAGCCCATGAATGTAAAGAAAGAAAAAAATGGTAACCAAAATGGGTGACTGTTTTCCAAAAGGGTTGCGTAGAATGAATTATATACCTCACTTTAGAAATCTAGCCATCTGATTGGTCGAAATTGGAGTCGTGATTTCAAACCATGCCCCACTCACAGGGCATAGCAATAGCCCACAGGGCCTAGTTAAAAGTTTCTACCCTCATCCTCATTATCCTGCGATTCCCATTGGTTTACTGCGATCCCCATTGGTTTGCGTGTTAAAATTGTCTTTGTGCAAGCGCGGACGCCATATAGTGCTCTTAGTCTGCGATTCCCAAATGATTGAAACTTTCACTCATTTTTCAAGCGAAGATTAACAGACAGTGTTTCAGATTTTCTGTGATGTTTTAACAAATTTTTACTCACTAAAAGGCTAAGGTAAGAATTCTTGGTAGATTTTTGTTTAAATTCGGCATATAAAAGTCATATCGACTGCTTTAATACTCCAGGACTAGCTGTTTCTATACTGGCTCGCAGGATAGTTGAATCCCCTGCTATCACCCCTCGGCGCGCGCCGCCCACCCAGGCGCGCCTCGGGGTGATAGCAGGGGATTCAACTATCCCTTGAGCGTATAGAAACAGCTAGTCCTCTCGTAGCAGTCGATATAACTATAATATTAATTCTTTACAGGAGCCAATGCAGACTAGCACAGTTAACAGCAGGCACCATGGCCTTTGATGGTCGGGTGGTGAAGACCTACGGGCGCCTCAAGCAGAAGACGATCAAACAAGACAACTGGATCTCACCACACCTCTTGGCAGGACGCAAGATATCCAATGTCTTCAGCTCACCTGATAATGACTCCAACACTTTCTCTGATGTCTCGGCAATAAAGTAAGAATGTGTCTCAATGTCTTTTACTGTCTGCTTTTTGGTTACCAATCTGGGTTGGTATTCTGAAAGCACTTGTATCTTTAGTACTACTAGAACAAACTTTGGTATTCTGAAAATTATTGTAATTTTTCTTATAACTTTTCTTGTCTTTTCTCCGATTTCTTTACCTAACCTAACCTAAAACCTAATTTCAACCCTAACCCTATAGTACCCTTGATGAAAGGAGCACGTGTCGAGTTGCACCAGTCTGCTCTCAATCTATTTGGCCCAAACACCCGAAATAAACCTATGGGCAAACTAATTAAGCTCAATTCAGAGATAGGTATTTTCCCCATCGCACTTACAGGGTAGATTAATATGTATGTTGCCATAAATAACCATCAATTTGTTCCATCATTTTTGTGCAAATTTCTTTTACTAGATGTATGAAGAAAAAAAAAAATATAAGCATGTTCCTTGTTAGCACAGTTCTCTTATGTACCTCCACCCCCCCAAAAAAAAATAGAAGAATAGAAGAGAAATAAATGTTAAAACGTATATATGGCCTAGTCTAGTTAATCAAAATTAACCACTGAAAAGCAATGAAAATGCTTTTCTTGCACTCTTTTTAAGATGAATTTTTCACCTTTTAATTTTTTTTTCAATCATTATCATGGTTCATGCAGTTATCCTTTTGATAAACAGTAACATGTCATGTATTTCTGCTTTATAAATATCCCCAAACTATATTCTAAGAGGCATATTAATATTTGATATAAAAACAAAATTAGTTTGAAAGAAAACCCCTTTACACCTTGTTTTGTGTTTGTTGAGGGTTTTTTTTTCTTCAAATGGAAAAATATATATATATTTTTTAATGATTTTGTATTGTATTTACTTTGCAGTGTGTCTGAAAAGGAAAACATTCTGCCTGCAGACACTGATGAAGGAAAGAAACCACAGAGGAAAGCGGCAAAGAAAGCCACTGCTGTGCTTGAGGTAAGATGGAACAGGAGAAAAGAAAAACACTTTTACAGGTCTAAGGCAATATTTAATATTTGCTGTGGGGAAAAAAACAAAACAGAAATTTCATCAGGGATAGCTTCCAGGAGCCTCTAGAAGGGCTTATAACTTCATGGTGCTAAATTTCAAGACTTTGTTTTGTCAAAGGTATAGGGTGATTTGGTTTAGGGTAAGAGTTTAAGTGTTAATTATAGTGTTGGATCTGGGGTTGAAGATTGAAATTCAATATCAGTTAGAAATAGCCTGCAGAGGAGTTTTGGTCATGGCAAACGTTGGGTCCTCACTCAGTTTGTGAAGACAGGCCACTTTCAAAGGCCTAAACCTTTATGTGATAGCAAAATGAAATGGTTGAAGGGCAATCCAACCCTTGTAATAAGTTGATTTGAATGAAAGCAGTGAAAAAAAAAATCAGAAAATAACAGAATGGTGAAAGTTTAAAATAAATTGGACCAGTAATATTAAAGAATGATCGCTACAGCTATAAAAATCTCAAATTGGCAATTTTGTCAGTAGTAGTGACGGATAACTCTCCCGTTTGTTATGTACACAAATATCACTAATCTCTGTTTTTCCTCCAAGTGCCTTCACCCTTGGGGCACTACTCAAAAATAGTCGAATATGTTATGGAGAGTGTATTATTTCATGTCCCCTAAAAATAAAAGACCATCCTGAGTCATACATTTGAAAAAAAATTAAATTTTAGTCATTTGTGTGTTGGAACAAAACGGAAAGTTGTTCAGCATTACATCACAATGACGTTACCAATTGAGCCGATTTCAAGTTCCCATACGTATACTGATTATAACTTTCAAAAATTCAATACTTTCTTATTTTTTGTCTGATTTTGTTCAAACTTTTACCAGTCTGCTTCTCTAATTTTTGTGTTTTCTTTTGGAGTTGTTTGCTAATAAGGTTGGATTTTCCCTTTAAAGTGACTTAATCTTTCCCATGCCAATTGAGAGGGACATTACATCTAATGAGTGTGGCATCACAGCATTGGCTTGTGGGCGGCCTCGGTAATTTGAGCCCTGCCTCTAGCCAAATTGATGGTAACCACTTACTCTCGACTCCTCCTAAATATATATGTACCTTGTCAATCTCCGACAAAAGCCTGACAAAAGCATGACAAAGTGTAGCATTCTCTCTTCAATGCAATCAATGTTTTGTTTTGGCTCACAAGAATCCTGGAATTTGCACATTCAAAGGAAGGGAGTCTCCAACTCGGTCTCGGATCCTTTTTCATGCCATTATACATGTACATGCTAATTGGGAATAAAACCAGCATTTCATACACTCGCCTTTAATATAAATTTGTTTAACTGCCAAGACAACAGTCAACATTTGGCTCTTAACATCCGTTCTGTATTTATTGGACAAAAGAGTGTTTACAAATTGAAAGATCACCACTGAAAAATAACTACTATCTTCTGGTTGATGAGAAGACTCATGAGAAAATGAAGAGGAGCATGTGCAATGATTTGTCATTTTAAAAAGAAATTTTTAATGATTGATTTTGCTTTCCACTTACAGGAATATGTCTTGAAGGATAATGATGGAAACACAGATTCATCCAAAGGACAGAAGACGAGACGGAACAAAACCAGGAAGAGCAGACAGTTCTCTAAACTGAGTCGGCAGTATAAGAAAGTCAGAGATAAAGACCTAGAAAAGGAGGAGGAAGACTGTGATGATGTCCATGAAAATAAAATGGAGACAGGCAGGATATTAAGAGGGAAAGCAGTAGCAAAACCAGCCGATTTATCACTTGATCTGATCTACAAGCTCACAGAACAAAAGAAAACATTGAGATCGTCTAGCAGCAGTCATAGTGTAACCAGCCCCATCTTGAGTGAAGAGATAGTGGAAGGTTTGGTACTGGGGAGTGGGGTTGTGGAGACCAGTACGCCGTATGAAGCGCATCAATGTAGTCTCGGTCAGTCTCCTGATAACAGAGGCTGCATCACAAGACGCCGAGCAAAGCGCGATGTCCAATACTCGCCGGGCGGGCATGGACGTAGACGTACAAAACGTCAGAGGGTTGTCGTTCCCCAAATTTTGAGCTTTAGTGATGACGATTCCTCTTTCTTTGCACCAAGAAGGTTAAGGACTAGGCAACAGGGTAATGTGTCAGACATTGCCTCTCGTCTGTCAGCTATCCACCTTGAGCAGTCACCGATTAGTGATTCTCATGGAAGTACCGAGAAGAGTAGGACTCGTGAATGCAGTGTGAAGCTGAGCAAAATATCCAACGAATCCATAGAGGAGCTTGGTCATGGTTCCATGGACCTGTTTGAGGATGGAGGCCAGGATCCTGGACAGGATCCTGAACAGGACCCTGAACAGGACCAGGGTCTAGATTCGAAGTGCGAGGTCAGGCTCCGTTCTTGTCAGGTTTCTGTGGAGAAGATATCACTAAGCTCTGGGATTTGGTCTGATGCGGCCGATGTGTCTGCAGAACATGAATCTATGTGCCGGTCGAGGAACAACCATCGACCCTTCCTACGGCAGAGGAATGATCCAATATTGGATGAACCAAATCCTAAAAAGACACCTTTAGTCAATAAGAGTATCAGCAGACTCGCTCTTGATAGCTTCAAGGTATGATTTTTTAAATTCAAGAATGGTGAATTGCAAAGAATTTCAAATTTGGTAGTCTCTATCTGAAGGTTTTTGTAAAATATATAAATACACATGCTCTATTCATAGACTAAGACATGTTATTATTTGAAATAGCACGAAGGAAAAAATCAATCATCAAAAGTGTTACAAAGAGCCAAATAGAAAATCAAACCTTGTGGAACAAGTTCTTAGAATGATGGCAATGTTCATGAATACTATTTGTTGCGTTGCTTTGCTGTAAATAATTGTAAATGCCTTGAAAAAAGTGCCTATGATTTATAAACTATTAAACTTGGTCAAAATTCTTATTTAGCCAGTTACATGTAAGTTGTAACTGATATTTTTTTGTATGTCAAAGCTCATACAGGGTATATCTATAATGTCTACAAGGAGTAAGAACAATTACACACATTGGCATTACATGTCTTGTTAATGAGCATATGCCCTCAGTGAAACGGTGAACTATTTAGGTGTTACTATTTTTTTACATTTGTATTTTGTTCAAATAATTTGAATGAGCTTGCACAATTATTCTCTGTTCTGTGTTTTTCACTGTTCAGGTTGCCCTTACACCGACCAGGAACAGGAAGACTGGCAAGCTGCTGTCTCCTAAATGCAAGGTGCTTGCCCAGTGTGACCAGGAAGATTACATCACGTTCTCAGCCTGTATACCATCGGCCATGATGAAGAAGTGTGTCAAGATTGGTGAAGGAGTCTACGGTGAGGTCTTCAGGACCATCAACGGCAGAAAGTCATCGGTTGCTCTCAAGGTAAAGAAGTTCTTTGGTTTCTAGTGATACTAAAGATTTAAAGTAAGATTGTTGAAGGGAGGATTTCATCACCTTCTGAGCCTGCATGCCATCAGCCATGATGAAGAAGTGTGTCAAGATTGGTGGAGGAGTCTATGGTGATGACTCTAGTGTAGGTCCATCATAGCAACAAGTCATAGCTTGCTATCAAGGTATGTGTTTTGGATTGGTCTTTCTCTTTATGTTACCAGGGATAGCTAAAGATTTTGAGTTCATACAAGCCATTTGATATTTAAGTGTTTGGTTTTATCTCTATGATATTAATATGCCAGTATTGCTAAGATAAAAGGTAGATGAAACTTGTAGATGAATGTACTGTGGAATTTTCTTTGACTTCTTTTATTAAGAGTTGTTGTCTCAGTGTGAACGTGAATTTCAAACTTGAATTACAAAACACAACTTTATCTTAACAAGATTGCGTAATAAAGCATGGTTTTAAATTTCAGAATCACGTTTCAATCAATTTTATTCAGAAAGTCCTAATAATACACCCAACAACAATGAGTCATCAATTGTTCGTAGGGTAAACATCATTGATGCTGAATGTAGAAACACTTTGATGTATGCATTATTCTTAGTTTTATCATGTACTTATTGGTTGTGGAGATTTTGATTGCTTTATCCTTTTATTTTCAGATCATACCTGTGGAAGGGGATTTCCCTGTGAATGAAGAAAATCAGAAGCCATTTGAGGAGATTCTCCCTGAAATTGTTATTTCATGGTTAGTAGCATGTGTTTTGTAATATATTCTGATAGGTCAACCTTTATTTTGATAGAATCTGTATGCTAAGTGTTCTATGTAAACCATTAATGTGAACTATACTGATGAGTGATTTTGTTTTTTATTTCTTGCCATACTGTCAAATCTCAAACACCTGATGATCTTTAACCTTATCCGTGTCAACAAGTTTTTCAACAATCATCATAAAGAAACTTTTGAAATGCTAAATAATATTGGATTCTTGTATAGCGCACGTATCCACCTTGCAAGGTGCTCAAGGCGCTCCAACATTACCTGGCTATGCTTGGCTGGCTGCCGATTTCTGCGCTCACAGCATCAAAGGAATTCCTTCCTACCGGTACCCATTTAACACCTGGGTGGAGAGTGGCAAGTGTAGATTAATGTCTTGCCAAAGGACATTAGTGCCATTTTACTGCAAGAGTAAAATGCTAGATAGGGAAGGCATTATTGCTTGTCCTACCTAACAACACGTAATAAATGCAATTCGCATTCTGACTATTGAGATACAATTATTCGTAACAGGTGAATGAAATAATTTGTAACGAGGCACTTAGAGATTTGTGCATTAAATTTGATTACATTACGAAAATTGCCTATTCTTGTCCACTGATCTACAGGGAGCTAAGCATGCTTCGGGAAGGCGAGGACACCACGACAACAAACTTCATTGGGGTAAACCGTGTGTCTTGTGTCGAGGGGTCATACCCTAAGAAGCTTCTGGATGAATGGGACAAGTATGATAGAAGGAAGACCTCAGAGAATGATAGACCGGGTAGGAATGTTTCTCTTTTAGCTCCTTTGTCTAATATGATGAGAGTTTTTGAATATTTTATGATTTACCTTTCCTTTCTAGATATCTCCACCCCCTCCCTCCAATTTTGGCGATAGAATGTCAAAATTTATGAAACTTTCCAGCCTAGTATTAAAATACCCATGAAATTTCATATTTTCAGGTATTTTTCAAAGTGTCTTGGAATTACTTGTGATAAACTATTTGTATATTTACCTGTTGCTATTCTGTTGAAGATGTATTAACTTGAAATCAGAAGGTACATGTATGTAAAATTTGAGCTAATAAAGTCATGGCTGTTTAGAGTGAAAAAGTCTAAGGGAGATCATGTTCTTCCTTAAACTTTTTTTTAATTTTAAATTTTAATTTAATTCAGCTTTTCTGCATGTTTGAATTGTCATTTTTATCCTTTGCCCTCCCCTTTCTCTGTCTGACTGTCTGCCTGCCTGTCAGTCTCTGTCTCTCCCCACCCCCCTCTGTCTCTCTCTCTCTCTAGAGCAGTTCCCCTTCCATCTCTCTTTCTATATGATATCTCATGTCTCATTATCTATCTCTCTTTTTTTTCTTTCTTAGATATCTTCCAAAGTGATCAGCTCTTCATCATCTTTGAGTTTGCAGATGGAGGCAAAGACCTAGAGAGCTTCGAGGTACATTATAAATCTACAACATATTTACTCAACTGACAAGTGGAGTTGAGAACTGCAACATCCTTAGAAACTTTTAAGTCCAAGTACAGTGTAGTAAACTTTTGTTCTTATTCTTGCTTGACTCACAGCTATGACACTCATTTCCTTGTGTGCCTCAGAATAGCCATTCAAGATAGATATCTATGTACTGCAAATGCCTATTTATATATTTTTGCTGTTGTCATCGTTGTCACTTTGATGAAATGATGGAAACTATAAATGGGAGAGTGTAGTTAGAAAATGATTAATAATAAAAACAATGATAATAGTATGTCTTGTTTACCCAGGGTAGCCTCATCAGTATTAATACTGTTCTTCCGAGGGCCCTGTAATGATATCGTTACCCTGACTTTAGACGAGCTACCATAAGGCGCTCAAGCATTCAAGGAACTTCTTCCTACTGGGGACCCATTTACTACACCTGAGTGGAGAGTGGCAAATGTAGATTTTTTAATCTACAAATCGGAGGGTCCAAAGCACTGTCTTTGTCATCTGCTGAATGCCAAAAGGGCATTACTTTGTAAAATGACATGAGTACAATAATGATAATAGTCACATGTGTATAGCGCTTAATACTACATTTCTAAGCGCTTCACATTGTAATTATACCCCCTATACCCCCTCGATATATCAGCGAACTATGTAATTCCTCAGTCACTCTGCCAAACTGACTTCAATCTGACTTCAATTGGAATCTTAACTAACCAATATTTGGCCATTGTGGGTACTTTGATGTTTGGTTTGGTCTAGTTTCAGTCTTGTCGGTGTGACTATAAGGTAAAATACCAACTTGCCCCATTCTAGAGTGAGTGAATGGATGGATATGTAAATACCATTTTTCACATTTGCTAAGAATGTGAAGGTAAGGATGAAAATGATTCAATGATTTCCAATGTACGCTTTCCCTGACAGTTTGAGAACATCCACCAGGCGGTCAGTGTGATAAGGCAGGTGACTGTAGCACTTGCGGTAGCCGAGCGAGAGCTGGAGTTTGAGCACCGTGACCTGCACTGGGGCAACGTGTTGGTCGGAGGCACCAACGACGATCAGGTGACCTTTATGCTGGATGGTCAGGTGATCTCGGTAGACTCACATGGTTTACACATTAGCATCATCGATTTCACACTGTCAAGGTTACAGAAAGGCAAGTCAGTCACTGATTTCTAATGGACGTTTTGAGGCCATAGCCTTCATTTTAGGCTCTGACACCTCTCCATGTCAGGCTTCATCAGGCTTCAAATTGTACAGCACATACATGACTCCAATATGTGTAGTATCTTTCCAGGCTAACTGGGAAAAACCAACTGGTATCCCTGTTATTTATACTGGTCATTGTAAGAGTACGGACATTTAAAAAAACTTGCATTATTAGATAATATATGTTCATTCTTACCCCTTAGATTATGTCATAGATTTATTGATATTTCCCCAAACATATTTCCCCAGATACATTTTTAGTAAAAGTTTCTTCAGGGGAAATAACTAATTGTTTGGAAAAAGTTATCTACTTCCAACTTATTGTTTGTTTTTTAAAGATTTTTTTTTGTTCTTCTTCTCTTGTCATTAGTCCTCTTTTTGTGTTTGTGATTAAACTATTGACTGATTTGTTTTAATCCTAATGACCAATATGTTCCATTAAATTTACCCTCAAAATTTACCCACATAAAATGTGATCAAAGGAATGTTTGAATATAGAGATGATAATACAGTAGTTTGCCAAAAGATTGGAAAAACAGATATATTTAACTTTACACGTAATTTTGCCCTCAGATGACTGCACCGTGTTCTGCGATCTAGCTGAGGATCCTACTCTCTTTACAGGAGAGGGCGACAAACAGTTTGATGTTTACCGGTCGATGAAAGAACACAACAAGTAAGTTCTTCCAAAATCTTGTTGGTGATATGACATTTGCTCCTGCAACAGTTCCCCCAGGTTTCATTCATCAAAGACACGGGGTTAGGTTTAGAGATGCTTTGGGGTTTAAGGCTAGGATTAGGGTTAAAGCCCTTCTAAGTGTTGGGAGCCCCAAATTTGCCAAAAAATGTTATGGCAAAATTTCACTTTTGTATTCACAATTGTATCATAATGTGAAAGAGGATGTCATTTATTAAAGACACACTTCAGTAAAAATTTCTCCCCCCAAAATGTGTTTGAAGACAAATATTGATATTAAAAAGAATACATAATTTGGGTTTTCTGTTGTACGCAGAAAACCTAAATTTTGTATTCTTTCATCAATATTCGGCTTCAAACACATTTGTTTTGAAAATCCTTGCAGAAATGTGTCTTAAATGACATCCGCTTTCACATTATGATACAATTTAAGTGAAATTTTGACATCAAATAGTAGGGGCTCCCAACACTTTAGAGGGGCTTTAAGGCTTTTTTTATGATGACATTAAGTGTACTCACTTCACATTTCTGTATCTAGCAACACAGAGCTCAGTGAATATGTGCAAGTCCTTTGTTGCACACAGTTGCCATTCATTGTATATGTAAAAAACGAGGTGGCTTTTTTGCGGCGGTTTGCAGTGCCATATCTGAACGAGCCTTTATTATAGACACTGCAAAGTGGTTAGTCCTTCTTGCTCAAAATGACTATCAATGCAGCATAATTTTACCATGCTTGACACTTCAATAGATGTTTCAGCTGGTGACAACCCGAAAAACATTACACATGTTTCCTGACATAGCAGCAACTATTATACGAAACCTGCATTCTGATTTTGTAAATACAATAACCAGTAAACATGCTTGCTAATGCAATAGTTTGAAGTACAGATGTTGATAGATATGAAAAGTTTGAAAAACTGTGTGAATTGATCAATTAGGTTTGTGTGTTTGAATTGCCTCTTCCTTCCCCCCCCCCCCCCCCCATTTTTTTTGGCAAGTTTCCTAGTTTCTTCTTTACTCTGGTAAACTGCAGTTTTGTTTACCCTAAAGATTGAAAGAAAAAAATTGTTGACAGGACCTGTCATTTTAGCCAGTATGTAAGGAATTTTGAAAAAATTTAATTGTCAGGAGAAATTCTTGAAGACATAGTAGTTGTCAAGATTGCATTTATTTGTTTATTCATTTATCTATCTATTTATTTGTTTGTTTTTTGGTTGGTTGGTTGGTTCTTTACGTATGAATTCATGTTCTTTATTATTTATTTATTTATTTATTAATTCATTCATATTTCACATTTACTATTCTTTTTTTGTTTTTTTGGTGTGTTTGTTTGAATTCATGTTAAATCTTAATCTTCACTTTTCAGCAACCAATGGGAGAGTTTCCAACCCAAGACCAATGTCTTCTGGATAGAGTACCTCCTGGATAAGATCATCTGGGAAAAGAAGTACCCCACCGACCGAGCCAACGAAAGGTTCTAGGCCAGCTTAAGACCCTAGTCAGAGAGATCCAACAGTATTCCAGTGCAGAGGATGTATTTAAGAACAGTGATCTGCTGAGCATAGGGTGATCATCATCGTTTAGAGCAGGCCCTAAGTGCAAATGTATGTAAGAACACAGTACTGCTTTTTAGTATAAGATGATCGTTATCACTAAAACTAGACCCCAACTAGACCAGGCCCCAAGTCTCAACCTTTGTCAGGAAGACCCAGCAGTATTCTAGTGCAAATGTAAGAACACGATACTGCTTAGTATAAGATGTTCATTTTCACTGAACATGGCCCCAACTAGACCAGGGGGGTGATTCACTAACTGGGAACGATATCGTTCCTAAGAGCAATTTTTGGGATTGATTTCAATCCCAGCTTAAAATCGATTCTACCTGACTGGTTCACTAAATCACTTTTAGGCAGGGATCAATCCCAGCCTGAATAATTATGCGCGCATATGAATATTCATGTGCGCGATCAATCCAACCAATCAACAGACTCAAATTTTGGTCACTGGGCATCAATCAATCGCGTAGCCGATCGACATAACGATAATTAGCTAGCTATCGTCGCTTAATTTGTCAATGACGTTCATTTCTAGACTAGTTCTAGACCTATGTTGATTTCTTTTTAACATTAGAAGAAAGCTAAGTGAAATTTTGCATAAGACATGACAAAAATCATTCATGACTGTTTCATGTAGCAGTGTGAGGATTCATACGATTTTCTGTGGGTATAGTTTGTCTTTCTTTATGCTTGTTTCGAGTAAAATGCCGGATTTAACGTAGGGCCTAGATCTACATAATGACTAGTCTAATGTAGATCCTACGTAAGTTAGGCCTACCGTCCCCATGCAGCTAGCATATGTAGCAGAAAGCGGACTAGAGTCTAACTTTAGTCTTGGCCTTTACTACTTTACTCTTTAGTTTAGTGTTTTACATATGTTGTTGGCACTAAGTTGAGTTAGGCCTACCCTATCATAGTATAAATCAAAATGATTCGATATATCACTTTAACAGTGACTAACAATATCTATCTTCCTCTTGTTTGCTCTAATTTAGCTTCAGTTTGACAGTTTTGTCTTTGACTTTGCCAGAACGTGTAGGCTAAGACGAGAGTAGGCCTAGCCTACTAGGTCTAGGCCTACTAAGTACTAGTATTTAGTAAGAGTGATCCGGATCACTCTTAACCTTAATAGCGATTTTAATGCTAAAATCAATCCCAAATGCCTTAGTGAATCAGTTCCTAAGAGCGATATTGCTCTTAGGAGTGATATTGAGCCTAAGAGCGATTTTATCTCATTTGGGATCGATTTTAGCTGTTAGTGAATCACCCCCCAGGCCCCAAGGTAGACCTTTGTCAGGTAGATCCAGGAGCATTCCAGTGCAGAGAGTGTATTTAAGAGCAGTGAACTCTTGATTATGGGGGTGTTCATTAGCACTAGACCAGACCCCAAGTCTAGATCTGTGTCATGGAGATCCAACAGTATTCCTGTACCAATGATGAACTTTGGAACAGTATAGGGTGATTATTATCACAAGACCACATTTTAAGAGGCTATAATTGCACTCGACATCAAAGGGTGTCGCAGGGATTTGCACAGTGAAAATCTCTAAACTTGTAAAATCATAGTTGAAAACTTGCCTAAAGTATGGTGGCAAAATATTAATTATTGGCAAAAAATTACAGTCATTTTTCTTTTCAAATTTGAATTAAAACTGGCAGTGTTTTATTCACCCCATTTGTTGTGTACAACATGAGTTCTTCAATTTACACTCATAGAAAGAAGACTACAGAGTCTTTTAATCTGATATTTTACACTTACATGCACTTTCTTTAATAAACTCATCTTGCTGCTACAGATAAATTGTTATGGAACTTTCTTTTATCATGTGACTCATAACAGAGATCAGGGCCCTGTTTCATAAAAATTGTTTTCAATAAGAAGTTACAATAACTGTTATAAGCTACTGAAATTGTTTCATTTGATTGGCTGAGAGCAAATTTGGCATAGATAGTTAGCATTTGTTATTGATAACAGGTTTTGTTCTGGGAAGAGGTGCAAAATTATTTGTGAGCGTTTTTTCATTGTTATTCTGCAAGTGTGGAAGAACATCAGATAAAAAAATGTTCCCTGAAAAGCATGGCTCTTCCAATGCCTTTATATTCAAAATATGGCATGATGTAACAGCATACAAATCGGGACAGATTTTAATGCCACACGTTCGTGTAGTCCCATATACATCTTTCTGTGTACAGTGCTTGTAAGTTGTAACTTTACCAAGACTGGGCCAAATTTCTTATCATTCTGACGATTCCAGAACCTTGCAGTACACACCAATCCTTATATGCTAGATGATCAACCTTTTCTGATCAATTCCAAATCGTTTCTTTCACAATGCAATTGCATGACCAGAACTCAACTTCGTCTTTAAAGTAGAAACGGATTCAAATACAATATTATATTAATGGAAAGCTTATAACCTAAAGAAAGTGAAAAGTGTCATATCTTTTCCCTAAAAATACATATCTGACCACAATCAGACATTTAACTTTGAATCTTGGCATCCCCCTCATAAACAAAACTGAAATCATACACATTGGGCGGTTTCGATGATGACGTAGGCGATTGGGGTCAGATTGGGGTAATTACTTCTGCATTCACACAACACCGTACGTATCACACACGCTAGACGGTCGACAGCAGCCATACTCTCATCAATTTTAATTATTTATCATCCATTCAAATGAGTGAATTTAGGCCAGTTAGTAACTTGGATGTACAATATTCATCGTCTGAATCCAGTGACAATGATAGTGATGGCATCAATAGGCCAGTTGGAACAATTACAGAATACCCTACCACGGTTTCACGGGGGCAGAATTAGAACCAACAGCAACAGTCTGACAAATATTAGAAATAGGGACTTTTAGATTTGCACGATGAGAACGTGGACTGCCACATGGACTGCCACATGGACATCCTTTTAAGGCAATGTGACGTCCTTTTAAAGGACGTCACATTGCCTTAAAAGGACGTCCATGTGGCAGTCCACGTTCTCCAACTACCAACGACCATCGACCAACATTAGTCTAAGCACAAAGCTATTTTTTCTTTTGTATTTTTAGCACGAGCCATTCCACTATTATAAGCACAAAACTATTTTTTCTTTTGTATTTTTAGAACGAGACATCACTTGTTGATTAAAAAAGCACAAATTGTTTTTTCTTTTGTATTTTTAGAATGAGACATCAGTCTTGTCGAGTAAAATATCTAATAGGGTCTTTGACAGCAGACTAAGCGGTGTAAGAGCTATACTAACTATAGCGGGCACAAGGTACATACAAATACGTGCGTGGGACTAGACACAGGCTGAACTTTTTGCGTTACTGAAATAGTGCTCAGAATTCAACTAATTCATCTACTAAATGACCATAATAGACAAGAAATAATTCAAAGGTAAGGACAAGACTCAGTGCTTATCAATATAACAGAAATTTTGCATGAAATATCATCAGGAAAGCCATCTAAATTTGTCACAAATTAGCAATGAACACACCAAATTCAGCGCTGCAATGACGGACAAAACAGCGTAGAATTCAACTTTTCATCCACCAAATGAATACGAACACTTGCATTATACAATCTTCAATACCTGTATCACCATTATCGCAAACAATAAAATCACAGTCTATATCTACGGCTAATATATGAAGACTAACAATATGGTAGGGTATTCTGCAATCAAGCCGGCCAGTTTTCGATATAGCACGAATGATCGCCGGCAATATTAGTTATTACTTAGACATATTGTGTTAATTTTCATTGATTTATTTCATCTGTATAATTTCTTTCGTCAGTTTTATGTAATAAGGAACATTAAACTTTTTTTCTTTTTAGTTTATCTTTATTTAATTCAAAGAACAGTCATGCAAAACAATCAAAACATGCAACAAACTTATACGGCAAAAGCCATAGACTCCATGTAGTGGGTACGAGCTTTTGTTTGTTTTGGGGACAATCTCCCAATCGCCTACGTCACATTATTTTGGGCGATTTATTGGTGTCATTTGGGCGAGAAAATGAATGAAGAACAATTCATGGTTTTGGGGGTAGTTTTTTGGTTGTTACGACCTGATTGATTATCATAAAAATCTGAAATATTTTAAAACAAATTACTGAGGTCATAAGCTTTCCATTAATATAATATTATATTTGAATCCGTTTCTACTTTAAGTTTGAAGGGGTTGGGGTAGGGGCATCTGTGTTTCTTTCCATATACCGGTATGCTTTGCTTGCAACATGGGGCAAAGTTCAATTTGTTAAGCGTAACTTGTGTTACTGTTTAACTTACTCCTCTCTTACTTTTTTTTTATTGCTGTTAATCCACATAGATATGTGCAATTCATGATCTCCATAGGGATTAAGTAAGAGATGCTGATTTTAATC
Organism: Mesocentrotus franciscanus; assembly: GCA_037976565.1. NCBI lineage: Eukaryota > Metazoa > Echinodermata > Echinoidea > Camarodonta > Strongylocentrotidae > Mesocentrotus > Mesocentrotus franciscanus. The sequence continues at coordinate 12,847,762 of CP137677.1, forward strand.
TGTTGAAGATGAAATACCCGGTACTGATGTCCAACCCGTCCGCATTGTATAGAACCGTCTTCAACTTGTGAAAACATTCTCCATTTTGTTCTTGATTCACTTTTTAATTTGTTTAATTATTCAAATGTAGGGAAATGTTTCTGTGTTTCATGTAATTATGTAAATTGAAATTATACTTTTAGACAAACTTGATGTACTTTTATTAATTTATGATTGTATTGAGAAAAAAGACCTTTTCACTGTTTTTCTTCAAATGCACCTTCTCCTACTTCTTCTTCTTATGCCTTTTCTTTGATAATTCTGAAGATCAGTGAAAATACAACAAAAAGCTGAGGTCTTGCATGAATTGTGCAGAAATAATACAATTGAGCGTATATGTCAAGCAGAGCAGGGAGAGGCACGCATAGAGTATATGTCATGTAGGAAAATTAAGACAAATGCAGTGAATGATATTTCTCTTGTCCACCAAGCTGTTACATCTGAAATTTCTTGATTGTTTCCTTAACTAACTAACTACCGGTAGCTTAACTACCATGGGATTACTAGTCGATAACTGTCACATGTGAAGATGTGGATTAGGTGAGTGCTTATAGTTCGGCTTACATATTTTCGGAGACCATTACTAATATACTTCTTGACTTTTTATGGACCAATATTATAGCTATTGATTTAATGGATCCTTGAAGAAGAAAAACCTGTTTGATGAGCGGAAGGAAACAAAAGGTTTATGTAGAGGTGTTGTATATCTTAATAATTTATATTGCATAATTGCATATGAGGTGAATAATCATGACAAAGGTCTATAATGTAAGAATGTTGCAACATGAACATATACTCTTCGCTACATTTGGTCTTTATTTTGGCAAAGATATAATAAGACTATGTCCAATTTGTCCATTTATATAAAGCGCAGCTACTATATGAATGAACTCTACTGTGCTTAATACAAAGTATCATATTATTTCCAATTTGTAGCTGAGCCGCCATGATAAGGCGCTAAAGCATTCAAGGAATTGCTTCCTCCCAGGTACCTATTCACGTCACCTGGGTGGAGAGTGGCAAATGTAGATTAATGTCTTGCCAAAGGACATTAGTGCCGCGGCGGGACTCGACCCGCAAACCATGTGATCCACACTCCGATGATGTGTCCGCTAGACCACGTCACCCCTATGTTAGGGATAGGATTGCATTTGAGTCTTAAAAGTTAGATTAAGGGAAGATTGGGTATGGGCCATAGGGTCTGTTTGGTCCTGGCTTGAAGTTTAACCCCCCAAAATAAGTCAGTATAGGATAATTGTCGTCAGAGCATATGTCATACAACAAACATGAGATAAAGTTTTTTTTATAAATACAGTGAAACCTGTCTATAGCGACCGCCCAAGGGAAACACAAAAAGTGGTCTTTGTAGACAGGTGGTCTTTGTAGACAGGTTCCTTTAGTACATGTTTCAATGAGAAACCATTTTCAAGGGAAACCAAAAGTGTGGTCTTTGTAGACAGGTGGTCTTTGTAGACAGGTGGTCACTAAAGCAGGTTTGACTGTATAATCAAACTGAATGTTTCTTGATATCATGGAAGAATTTTACTGTATTTTTTTATATTTATCGTAACTATGTAATTTTGTCCTGAATAGCCATGGGGAAAACAACCACTTGTATATATAAATATTGTATATTTTATACCACTGTAAGTAATAGAAATTATAAAATTGATACACTGCAGTGTATACTTGTCAATGTGTCACTGATGGTGATAATGACGATGCTAAGTGTTGTATGTTCAACTATATGGTACATGTATTTCACCGTTGAGGGCAATATGATGATTCAACGTTTGTACAATTTCGTCCAAATACACGTGGAATAAAGTAACAATACCCATGTACTCTCTGGTGTTATTTCGTTTGTTTGAGTTCTCTCCAACTAGTCAAACACAACACTAAGGAAAAAAGATGCCAATAAATATTTTTACGATGACTGAACTTTTAATGCTCTGGTTGAAAAAGTATAATGTTGGGCTGTAACAATCCTATTACAACTGTATAAGCAAATCTTGGTAGCAATATGACTCCAGATAATCGTTCAAACATACAACATGTCCTTAGGTTTATATATAAATGTAATTGACATCTTCGATGTGATGTTCGAGTCCTCACAAATTAACCGAAATCCTATGAGATAAAAGCGATGAATAAACTATTCCACTTTTCATAGTTTGATGAAATGAAAGTGTCCTTAAGTGAGCGTTATCATTATCGAGAGTAGATAGGCCCAATATTGCATTGGCACGTAAAAGCAAATAACTTTCATTGACTATCTCCTGAACTCTAATGAGAGACCAGGGTATTTCAAGGGTTCCAATACGGGGGGAATTATGCCCCCCCCCCCTCCCCTAAGATCTCGGCTATGGTTGGCAATATGAAGATGAAAATTGGTACATATATTGAATAAAGTATAATGAACAACATGTCAATATTCTTTCAATATTTTTTATTCGTTTTTTTCTTATATCAATTTATTTCTTATGTAATATGCAATTTTTTGGCAAAATTTCCAAAACATACTGTAAAATGGTTGGAAAATTAGTTGTTTGATATATTTAAACACTCCAACAGATGAACTGCATGGTTTGTTTAAAATTAAAATTAAGTAAAATACATTCATTGTCAAATAATATACATCGTTTTCAAATTTCTTTGTATTTCATTGTTTTTCATATGTTATGTTTTCTGTTGTTGGATGAACCCAAGATAGGTCTCACATAGTGGAATAGGAGTGTAAACCTTCCAAACAATGACAAATATCAACTGATTACGAAATGATCATTGATTCTTCTATAGGGTAACACACTAGCAAATAGAGAAAATGCACATTTTGATTGACATGTGATCAATAATTGTAATTTGACACCCCTACCGTAGGTCCGAATCGCACAAATTTGGTATCAAAATGTGCGGGAGACTTGCGAGGAAAAAGTCGTGAAACATGGATCCGGAAATATTAGCGCAGCGCGAAAATTCTCATTAGGGTTAAGCCCTTTGCCTATCCTAAATGAATTGGCCCTTGATTCTCAATCAATCAAAAGCTTACCATGTTTACAGGAGAGAAAAGTGTCGAGAGCAAGGCTATATGACTGACGGTGCTTCGTATCAAATTCCACACAATATTAATTGAAATTATAGGATAGAAAGTAAAGAGAAAGTAAGAGAGAGAGGAATTAACACCACAAATGTAGCCTGTAGTTGAGTGTACTACAACAAAATGAGATGAATGCTACTCTTCAAGTTATATTTTTTAAATTTTATTATGAAGTTGTATAAGATAAAAAGTGATGGAATGCACGATTACAAATTTTAAAGAATAAAAATTAACCCATTTTTGCTGTCACGATGACAATTTCAAGATTATTCATACCGCCTTATGAATCTAGGAATATGAATTAGGAATAAAAAAAAATAAGATTATTAACATTATCGTTACTATTTATACATGTTTATGTTAACATTTTAGAGATTTTTTCATAGATGATTTTAACTCCACGATTTTAACTCCACGATTTTAACCCCACTCCTGAAAATGGCAAACTGCTTATATCTTGATACTCTTTATTAGTTTGGTCTTCCACCCCAATTTTATAGATACTTCGACTTCAGTCATGAATACGCCAAAATGCATATTATCTTGATATTTCTTATTTAATTTTCTAGGTTCTAATGGCTTAGGAGGTCATCCTTTGACTTCATTCATCTAACCGATTACTATTTTATTCTCCCCCAACAAAAAATTGGGAAAAAGGAAGACGGAAGTAAAATAAAAACATTAAAGATGAAGATTCACTCACAACATCCTGAAAGGCGTGATAATATGAAAGAACTGAAATGACACATTTCATAGTTACCTGTATTTCTTGATAGCAAGGAAAAAACCAAGAGTACCATCATCATCGATTTCCTCTTGAGACGCTGATTACCACCCATTTTCTCTTTGTAAACGACGAGACGAAATGGTTTTATATCGACAGCTAGTATCAAATTGTTGAACTCGATATATCGACAGGTAAAACTTGCGAATTATGAGTAAGTTGTAGCAAAAATCAGTTTGGTTCTGGACTTGGCATCATCATGAAAACTAAACCGGTCATGCCCAATATTTGCCTCCAAGTGATGATGATTAGAAAGTAGCCTACACAGGACTTAGAAAGATCTGTTTAGATATTGTCGAGAAGGGAAATCATACTGAAATGGGTGACAATTTATTTTTAATTTTCCAACGAAAACTCCGCCTCCTTTTCCACCAATAACATCGTAAAAACCGGGATGGTAATTCGAATGTAATTTGATGTGGCATTTATTTGGAATTATTTTGTAATACAGGCAAAAGACATGAATACAAAGACGTACCCACCAACCTTGAATGTTCCTTGTCTCCCTGGATGATGTCGCATAAAGGCCTTTTAGGACAACAACAAAACAGCACTGCATCCACGAAATCTGTTGATTCTAAACAAATAATTTCCAATCAAATTGACTTTACTCCATCGGTAAGCCAAAATTCCTTTCAAACAATTCTAGTTATTGTCTACAATACACTACGGGTAGATACCTCATTTACACATAGTAATCAAAATGCTTTGATTGGTATTATTCACATCAGGCTATTGTTGAGAACTCATCAATTCTTACTTCAATATATATATTTCATCTTTCATCGCGGCGCATTGCAGTTTATCCTTCATAGGTATTGTCTTCATCACGTGACCTGAAATACAGTAGTCAAATCATAGGGCTTCCATTGTTGTCTTTTGCCATTGAGTAGACTCCTGATCTGTTTCGATCGTTGGCTTGTTGTGGAGGCGGAGTAGTTGTTTGCTTTGGAATCGGGTCAACTGTAGAAGTACCAAAAAAACAAATGAGGAAAAACAAATGTCTCATAAATTCCAGGTTTTGTAAGAAATCTTAAGAGTACATCCATTACTAAATATTTCATGTTAGTCGTAAATGAAACGATGTCGTTCACATAAACACACACAAAAAAATCATGGGCGTTTATCAAAGGTATACAAGTTTATGATATCATACTGATATAGGACAAAACATTTGATCTAAGAGTAGACCGGCCAACTTTAACGGACAAGCCGAATCTCTGAATCTGTCAGCATCTATTGAGAAATCTATCTGCACGATCAAGACATAACTGTGATTAGGTTGATATCTAATATAGAAAATAAAATTCGCATTTCGTCATGATGAATTATGTAATCATAGCAAGTTTCAATTCAAGACAATACCACGTGACCCTTGGAATCTGAAATAGATGAGCCATGACCAACATTGAACCTGTATATATAGTGCTTTGAATTTCGTTCTTCTTAATTGTTGATCAAATATTGCAGTCTCGCTGCCTAGCGGATAGATCACAATGAAGGACACAAAAATTTAGTTCGAATCCCTGTCACGGCAACAGTTTCCTTGTGCATATTAAGTTACATTAGCCACTCTTCATCCACGTGTGATAAATGGTACAACATAATTGTTTGTTATCACTAATAATGTTACTTAGTAGAAGTAATAGTTCTGGTAGTACATGTAGTTGTAGCAGTAGCAGTGGAATTAGTAGTACATGTAGTAGTAATATTAGTAGTGGTAGTAATAATGTTACTTAGTAGAAGTAATAGTTCTGGTAGTACATGTAGTTGTAGCAGTAGCAGTGGAATTAGTAGTACATGTAGTAGTAATATTAGTAGTGGTAGTAATAATGTTACTTAGTAGAAGTAATAGTTCTGGTAGTACATGTAGTTGTAGCAGTAGCAGTGGAATTAGTAGTACATGTAGTAGTAATATTAGTAGTGGTAGTAATAGTGGTAGTAGAGTAGTAGTAGTAGTAGTAGTAGTAGTAGTAGTAGTAGTAGTAGTAGTAGTATAGTAGCAGCACTAGTAGTAGCAGCAGCACTAGTAGTAGCCCCTCCCCCACTCGGGGGACCGCATTCGTGTTCCCAAAATCTCCGGTAAAGTCCGGCCCGTATCACTAGTCTGTGCTGCCAGCCTGCCACCTCCAGAACCAGCGATGCTTGGTTGTCCAGTCTCACTACGTCACAACGCTGAAACAATGAATGATATAAATACATTCGACTGAATAGGCTAATCTAGGCCTGGCTTCAACGACTTCCACGATCCTAATTGTTATGATTATTTAACGGTGTTTAATTGTATTTAATTTCGTTTCGTCTTTGCATTGTATAAATATAACATCCAGGATCGATGGTATATACAAAGCAAAAAATAATGATGTATACTTATAGTTGCCAATCGATCCCTTCAGCCTGTGCCTCTGGTCAGGTTTTATACACCAATATAATAAAAGATAAAGACAGAGGCGGCGGAGCGACTTCCAAGGTGGGGGGGGGGACCAACAAAAAAGGGCACTTTCTGGAAAAAAGGGCACCTTCAAAGGGAAATCTCAAAGCGAAAATATACAAGTTTTTAGACATTGGTATATACCCCTATATTGTGATTACATTATCAAGGATGATTTTAATATTTGTTTCTCTTTATACATCATATAAGATATTGGTTAAGCATTTTAAAGATTTGTGAGGTCGCAGCGCGAAAAATTACATCTTATAAAGTGGAAAAACCCAATCTTGATGGGATTATAAGCACATTCTCATAACGGAAGACTGAAAAGACCTTTGATAAGTAACATAATTATAACATCTATAAAAGCGAGCGAGCGAGCTTTGGGGGAAATTGCTCTTAGTCGCTTGAAATTAGGGGCACGTTTAATGATGAGAAAAAAGGGACACTTACCAAAGGGATAAGACACTTATTAGAAAAGAAAAGCAGCACGTGTCAAAGTACAAAGGCTAATTACCAGAGGTGAAAATGGAGCACTTCTTACACCTAAACAAAGAGGCACTTATGAGAATGGGAAATGGGCATTTGTCGACGGAAAAGAGGCACCCGTCAGGTTTTGATAGGGACTTTTATAAGAAGTGAAAAGGGGCATTTCTGAAAAGGGATAGGTTCCTTATTAGAAAGAAAAAGGGCACGTATCATTGTTAAAATGGTAATTATCAGAGGTGAAAAGGGCACTTATCGCATCTGAAAAGGGCAATGACCATATATGAAAAGAGGCACTTATAAGAATGAAAAATGGGCACTAATAATAAAGGGAAATGTGCATTTGTTGAAAAAGGGCACCGATCAGATTTTAATAGGGGCATTTATCGGAGGTGAAAGGGGGCTTTTATTAGAAGGGAAGTGGCTCTTATTAAAAAGAAAAAGAGGCACATGCTAAAATAAACGGGGCACTTATCAGAGATGAAAAGAGGTAATCATGAGAAGGGGAAGGGGCACTTATAAGAAGGAAAAGGAGCTTTTATTAGGAAGGAAAAGGGGACGTGTCAAAAAAAAAGTGACATTTATTAGAGATGAAAATAGCACTTATCAGGAGGGGAAGGGGCACTTGTCAAAGTAAAACGAGTATGTCTCAGAATTGAATAGAGTCATTTACAAGAGATGAAAAGGGGCACTTATGAGAATGAAAAGGAACTATTTTCATAGGTAAAATGGGGCATTAATGAGAAGGGCTCTTTTTAATGGGGCACTTATCATAAGGAAAAGGGCACTTATTAGAAAGGAAAGGGGCACATGTGAAAATATAAGGTGCGTTTATCCGAGTTAAAAGGGGTAGTTATTAAAAGGGAAGGGGCACTTCTTACAAAGGAAAGGGGCACTTGTCAAAGCAAAGGGCACCTCTCAGATTTGAATAGGACAGTTATCAGAGGTGAAGGGGGCGCTTATCAAAAGTGAAAAAGGGCGCTTCTCGTACCTGAAAAGGGGCACTTACTAGAGATTAAAAAGATCACTTATGAGATTGGAAAATGGACACTTATTGCAAAGGAAAATGGGAACTTGTTGAAGAAAAAGGGGTAAGTGTCAAAATAAAAGGGGCACTTATCAGAGGTGGAAAGGGGAAGGGGCACTTTTAAAAATTAAAAGGGCACTTGTCAAAGTAAAAGGGGCACTTTTCCTATGTAAAAAGGGGCACTTATGGGGTACTTGAAAAAGTGGGAGGGCACTGTGCCCCCCTGCCCCCCGGGAGCGCCGCCTCTGTATAAAGAAGAAAACAACCAACATAAATCCAGCTCAAAGTAAAATATATTTGGTGAATAAAATGCTCAACATGACAACAATAATGTGTCCGACCAACTTTGGCCAATGCTTTGCGTAAGTCAGATAATATATAAATTATAAAATTGATAATTATGATACACTGCAGTGTATACTTGTCACTGTGTCATTGGTGGTGATAATGACGATGCTAAGGATTGTGATGATGATAGGATGACGATGATAATGTTGATTGAGAATTACGATCATGATTATCATTTTAATGGTCTTTAAAATATATGGATAATAATGGGTGATAATCCTGGCAGTAATGAGGATGATGGCGATATTTGGATAACCAAAAACATAGCTTATAAAAAGGCAGTGATGATGATGATGGTAAGTGTTGTCATGGTTATGATGTGGTGATCGAAATTTGGATGATAAAGGTGCACAGGGTTGATGATAAAGAAGATGATGATGATGGTATAATGATAATGATGATGACGGTATGATGATGATGATGATGATGATGATGATGATGAATATATAATGATGTCAAAGTGATGATGATATTGATAATACCGGTAATGATAAAAGCATGGGTTAGAAAGGTTGCTTGTATTGATGATAATGACCGATGATGTGTTGATGATAGTGGTAAAGAAAGATTTACATTATGAGCAGAGATTATTTTGATATGAAAAGCTTCAACAGAGCTTTGAGAGAAAAAAGAAAAAAAAATGCCACTTTTCTTTAAAAACATGAAAAAAATCCCCACTAGCATTCTTATGGAAAAAAAAAGAATATCCGTATTGGCAATTGTAACGTCATCTTGTCAAGGGCTGTAGGCATTTACTGTAAAATACAAATGCTCATACAGTGATAATTCAAAAGAAAAATTGAGCAGAAATTTTATAAATTATAAAATACCACCCCTCCCTAAATCACATAAATGGATGTCATCAATGATGCGAGTGTCACTTTCAGACGTTCGTACTCTGTTCATAATAAAAGAAAAGTTAAATAATGGATTTGGGGTTGGTTGTCTCTCTTATATCTGATTATTGCAATAATGTGTGTTTTGATGGAGCATAATGATTAACATGTGTAATCATAAAATGGCGCTACTTTCAGGTTTTGTAAAATATAACTATAACAAATTAACTGTTTGCATTCTGGTTTTGATGATTTATGATATCGGCTTCATCTTAAAAAATATATATATCTTTCTTGAATCTGAGACTTATAAATCAAGATGAGCAATTCATAAAAAACAAGCTTTATCCGTTTAATGCAAATTAGTCGACATAATGAACCCTTTGAACTTGTAGTGTTGTGCTGTAGCTTATATTTTTCATTAAAAAAAAAGGCAAACCGTTAATGCGTATCTGTCCCGAAAGTGCCAGGGCGCGCTCTACGGCTCAAAATAAAAAAAAGTCAGTCTCGGCGATCATTTTTCATCTATGTAACCATAGTAACTTGCAGATGTCGGTGCTTTCACACGAAACGTGGTGACAACTTCAATTAATAATGATGGTCACTATAATATGTTTGATAAGGTGTTGATGACAGGACCCCGTCTTATAAAGAGTTGCGATTGATCCGAATCAACCACAAGTCCTCTAATTAATCGCAAGTTTTACATGGTTGCGATTGATATTAATTGCAAAAAATATTGATATTAATTGCAATTTTTTATAAGACGGGGCCCAGCCTAGCACTATTATAGTGACAATGTTTTTTTAGTGGAAATTTGTTATCTTGATATCATCGTAGCCGGGTGGTGGTGAGAGAGCTCTCTCTCTCTCTCTCTCTCTCACCACCACCACCCGGCTACGATGCTACCACGATGCTAACAAGGGGATAGGGATGAAAACTACAAACATGATCACAACTTGTTCTCTGTTAGTAGAGTATCGGTAATAATTCAGACTTCAATAAGGACAAAATAATTAAGAAAAAAAGGGGAAAAAACATTAAAAAAACAACAGAAGAAGAAGGAGAAGAAGAAGAAAAAGAGGAAAAGATAGAAGAAAAAAGAGGAAGAGTTAGAGAGGAGGTGGAGGAGTAGGAGGAACAGGAGGAGGAGGAGGCTTCTCAGATTTGCAGACTGCCATGTGCCATTTCCCATAATTGAAAAATAAAGGCATATATTTTATGATTTTCAGACAGTTCCCGGGCCCTGTACCGACGACCCTTCTTATGACGACGGCAAAGTTTTGAACGAATTTGTCCTTCTTTACACTTAAAATGATATTGATATGCATGTATTATATCCCGCATACTAAAAATCTTGCAATCTGATTGGTCTAAACGAGGTCCCATGATCAATGATAGATTTACCATCACTTCATGGCCGTGAGCTACGGTACGGGTGTGATAGTACCTTTGTACAGTACTTTTGTCACGATTGATAGATTTTTTTGCTGCTGCCCCACTTGCCCATTGAATAAGCATAGCAAGGTAGGTTACTAGTACGCGAGGGATGATAGTAGCCCCGAGATCACCTCGGCGATGATAGTTTGTACCATTACCCTTGTAGTCGGTTAATATTTGCTTATTATACTTATCTGTTCAGCAGGTTTTAAAAGCAGCCAGCTAACGCCAACTTAACTTACGATAAGAGTGTTTATTGAACTGTTTATTTATTCGTTTTTTTAGAGTCTTTTACTAGGGTAGCTTCATCAATGATTTCAACACTGTTGTATAACAAGGCCCTGTAAATTAACAAAATATACTACTAGACTATACATTTTATACACAACAAACATTAACAGGCCTATCTCTTTCATCACTTTAATCAATATATATATATATATTATATATCGTCACAAATCGCCAACAGAAAGACTTATTTTGTTAAAGAATTGGTAGGACGACTTTTCATCTATAGAAAGAAAATAGTGCTACCCGAAGCTGGTCTTTTTAGTTGCATTCAGCATGCTGTATTTTTTGTATGATTAAACGTTGAAACGAGCTCTGAAGACTATCAGCAAAATCTTTATGACAGTTTGGAAAAAATTGAGGTCATCGAGGTCAGCGGTGAAAGTTGAGCACCTAAATTTAGGAGGAAACCCTTGCCGGTAGCTGACACATAGTCTAAAAGGAACAGACACAACTGACACAACTAAATCCAGAACGCATTTTTGTAGGCGAAATAACTGATTTCTCAGAACTTTATTTCATTGATTGAGGCTATTATGACCCTACTCTTTCAATATCTAGAACGATAGCCCTGGTCCGGGTGGTTATTTCGAAAGAACAATTACATGAAATAAAACTTTTAAAAGTTCGCTTACAAGAAAGACTGCGAGAATGACACGTGAGCTCGAACAAAACATCGTGCAGGATTATGTGACGTAATCCTACAGCCGACCTGTACCTGGGACTTCTCTTTACAAATCATCCGCACGATCATGTTGCACTTCGCTCGATAGTACTCTCTCGATGCGGTGTGCCAACCTTGATGTGTTTTGTGTCCGTTCATCTAAGTATCATTTCTTTGTTTGTGTACCGTTATCTCGGAAATTTATTCATCTTGACGAACATTCAAGGCGGGAAGTTTTCGGATTAGCCTGGAAATAGGATTATTTCGACGATGCCCGTTTTGAGGAGGAAATCGAAGTCGAAAGCAGCGAAGCAGGCTGCGAAAGAGGCGGCGAAAGAAGCGGCGGCAGCGGGGAAGTCCTCGCAGCCAATACCAACGATCAATGAACCCGCATCTGAGTCCGTGGCTAGCAAACCTCCAAAGGCTAAGGCAAGCTCGAGTAAAACAGGTAGGTCGTTAGCATCCAGCAAAAGACGTCAAGGCAGCTGCTCCCAACTTTCTTTTGTCTATTACCGCAAGATCGTAATTTCATTGAAAAGTAACCACGTCTCTTTGTTATAAATCTGCTCTTCAATCGGATGAATGACCATTGTTATATTTGTGAAGACCCTCTCTATTGCAAGTCTGTCGTTCTTCATATGTTAATGTAAGAGAGTGGCAGCGAGAAACTGTTACAAAGTAGGCCTATTTGTTTACCTCTTTGCCCATTAATTTAGCAACTAGAGCTTTTAAAAAGACCAACAATTATAGCAGACAGTGGGCAGACAAATATTGCGACCCTATAGCCTAGGCTATAGCCTATAGGCTATATCTGCAACATAGTTCAAAGTCAATGAAATTGTGATGTTTGGGTTTATTACGAGATGCATGAAGCAAACTCAAAATCATTTTAATCTTTTGCTTTCATGAATTTAAGAAAACAAACCCCTTTAGAAGAAAAACCTCTCATTAATGGGTGATGGGAAAGAAGGTGGGAATTGTGATGGAAATCTTGATGATGATGAAGATGATGATGATGATGATGATGATGATGATGATGATGATGATGATGACAATGATGATGATGATGCCTAATACCATTTTAATAATGCTTATCAACATAATGAAGTTGAAGACCTTGGTTCTTGTACTGTGAAAGGCCATCTCATCCCTGATACAAGTGTTTGTGTTTTTGGTTGGAACTACCTTTAAAGAAACTGTTCACTTAAAATCATCAGAATAAGCTATCTAGAATCTATAATTTTCATGGTGGCCATGCAGAGTGGATGCTATTGATTTCATTTGTACTACCCTGCTTCTCTGACCTTGAAAACAGTATTTGTGTGAATGAGTCAGATGATACATGTAGGCATAAATGTAGTACTGTTTTTTTAATGGAATCATAGCAGGGCATATTATAACTACGTGGGGGTGGAAGGGGAGGGGGCTTGGTGTATGCAGGGATTTTACATTGCATAGCCATTGAATAAGATGTGGGAGAGAGAATGAGAGAAATAGAGGAGACAGGGAGGAAGAAGGAGAAGGGAGGGAGAGAGAAAGGGGGAAGAGAGAGGGAGAGAGAAAGGGAAAGAGATAGGGAAGAGGGAGAGAGAGAGAGAGAGATACCGGTAATGTAATAAGAATTAAAGATGATCCAGCCCAATCTCTCCTCTGACTATCCTCATAGTAGGCCTGTCTTCATCAGCTCGAGATTGCCAAATAACCCGCTATTTCAACTATCCCGATCGCAAATTATCCAGCTAATTTGCGTCTTCATCAGCCCGCATTTGCATTTAGCGGGATATTTGGTCGGGATAGTCATCCCAAGATATCTTGGGCTAGTTTGCAAACTATCCCGCTATTTGGCAAAATATCCCGCTATTTGTCCTGTGCGTCTTCACCAGCCGGAAGACTCGCACTATGCGCAAACGCTGAGCAAAATATCTCGAGCTAATTTCTCAAGCTCGAGATTCATGAAACTTGAGCTGATGAAGACGCGATTTGTAACTTCGGGCTTACATGTACATGTATATCCCAAATCAGAAATAGCGGGCTATTTGGCAATCTCGAGCTGATGAAGACACGCCTAGTCTCTACTCAGCCTTGTAAGTGTATCATCTCCCCCGCTCCCCCCCCCCTCCTCCCTCGGCTCTAACAGTGACTGGACCTACCCAAAGCTTAGCCATGGTTATTTTTACTTTAGGCCCCTGAGATTTAGATATTTTGCTGAATCTGCAAACTTGATTATCATACAGAGATTTATAGATTTTGGTGGAAAGCAAGATATGGATGATCATGATGACATGAGAAAAAGTGATTATTTTTAATGCTCGGTAAATATGAATAACATGTGCATGGCTTGTTGGAGTTGTTAAAGATGACAAGGTATTGAAAGGTAGCGAGAAATTGTAAAGGCACAAAAATGAGGTGGAAAAAAGAGAGAAAATATGGAAAAATATTTGTAAAAAGAGTACACATATAGGCCCTCTATGTAAAAAAAAAATACATGTATATTTAGGATATGTAGACCTACATGTACTGTAGACAGAGATAGAGAGAGAGAGAGAGAGAGAGAGAGAGAAAGGGGGTAGTTTGATGGAAACAGAGTTGGAAAGGTCCAGAAAGATTGACTTACATAAATATGAATGAGATTTAATTTACAAATATCTGTCATTTTTTTGTCATAAGATTAAGATCTCTTTAACTTCATTATTTGTAGCCTATAAAAGATGGCATATAATATCACAATTACATGTACAATTGCATTTCTAATCTTTAAGGGCTCTATTGGTGTAGTGATATTGACATATGAACTCGTATTGTCCAAATATTAAGCCAGTATTGCCTGATGTAGGGCACAGGGGAAGATCAGCTGCATTGAGAATTAGATTGGCCAGGGGTTATTATTTGAAAAGCTATCAATATCACTCTGCCAAGATCCACTGTCCAGGATAATACAAACAAAAGACCGACAAGATACCATGATAAAGGGATCCACGAGCCCAATTACAGTTGAAGATATATCAGTTCTTGTTTACCCCAAATGCCGTGTCCTTGGCTTGAAAGTTTAATGGTAGCATCAGCCATTTGCAATGATCCTAATAACTGTAAAATTTAGTCCCTGTGGCAGATCATGTCTGTCAGTTTGGTCTTAACCCTTTCCATGCCTCGGGCAGGGAGACTCCACCCAAGAATGTTGGCATTGAATTGAACGGAATATTAAAGATTGACTACATTTTTCTTCCTGAAAGTGACACAGGTGCCTTCATTGTGATGTTAATTGCCATTGAAGATATGTATACCTAATCTAACTGTGAAACAAAATATTAAAAGCAGTAATTAACCTTCAAAGATATAGGGCCTATTTATGACAACTGTTCAAAAACTTGGTAGCAGAGATGGGGCTACCGTAAGAATTTGCACCACATGAGCGTGGTGTACACAAATGGTAAGATTAAAAAAGGGCTGAGGGCACAACAATTGTATTTGTGCCTACACAGTTCAATGCAGCACTGGTAAGCTTTTTCTGAGATGTTTAATATCAAGATAGGAAATAAAATTCCTATTAATTAAAAATATATTAGTATGACATTTTAGCAAATATCACGTTTTGAAGACTAGAGCTGTATACCAAAGCCCCTGATTGACATGTTTTCTATTTACTCAAGACTGCTGGTACAAAGGTTGCCCCTTCTGTTACAACATGGATTTAATGCATTAATAAATGAGCGTCTCTGCTTTCGGCAAGTAAAATATCAAAAGATTTGTTTGAGATGCCGCAATGAAACCTCTAACAGACTGCAATGTACCTGTACATACTACAGTCTACTTGTATGGATTTGTATTGGATAAACTCATGCTTTTGGCAAGTGAAACATTGACAGATCTGTTTGAGAAGTGGCAGATGTACATGGTATATATGTAAAACCTATGACAGAGTGTCAACTTGTATGGAATTGTACTGGATAAATTCATGCGATGCACATGGCATGAGGTAATTAAAGGCTGTAACAAAGCATGCTGAGCAGCTTGAGAAAACACAGTCCGTGAAAACATTTCTGAAAGGAGAGAAAAGGAGAAATTGTAATGACAACCTGGTCGATTAGTGTTACCAAGGTCAAGTCCACGCCTATTGAAAGATGTAAGTAAATAACTCTTACACTGCACAGTGACATTCGCTTTAGCGAACACCTGTACAGAAAGGTCACCTCTCAATACAGACCTTTTATATTTTCCTTTAGCATTGTGTATCATTGAAATATGCATTAGAGCGAGTCCATGGTATTTGGTCATTTGGTGTCCCATCTATACACATTACCAACCAACATGAATGGATGTCAAATGTGTCATATTTCACTTTGTGTTTGATGTGTTCAGAAACATGTGGGGGCAGTTAAGAGCTTTGACTTGCCCTTCAAAATAACCTATACATAACGTCCATCTGTCTATAAAGACCACCTTTCTTGTCTCTTTGGAGGGGTCTATATAGACAGGTTTCACCACTGTATATTAGCATACTATACTCCTATTACATATACATGTGTAGGTATGAAATAATGCTTTAATAATTGACCCATTAAAACTGAGCCCAAGATCACTTTGTATGACACCCGTGCTAATTCACAAAAAATGAAATCATCAGGAAATGGTTATGCTCTAATTCTCCAATGCTCATGTCTGTTGATAGCATGCTATAGTTGGGGTTGCAGGATTGGAAGGTAACTACTCTAATGTATGCATTAATTCTCCCCTTGATCAACACACCACAACTTTAAAGCCATGGATGATGAATCATTTATGAAGGGATATCGTGTTGCCATGGCAATGAATGAGGCTGTTGACATTAAGTTCAATCAACCTTATTGCATGATGGTAAGCCAGGAGAGTAGAATCGGCTATTAATGGTTCAGTAAATAATTGCCTACTCACAATATGGCCATTGCTCCGTAAATGGACATTGAGCGTCTTGCAGAGATCTACGCTTTATAACGGTCTTTTTTTTTGCAGTAGGCAAAGCAGTACTTAGCACAGAGAATTGCAGGATGGTTTGTACAAACCTGCTGTGGCGACCACCTTTCTATTAAGACCACATTTTTGTTTCCCTTGAATATGTGTTTTCATGGAAACCTGTACTGAAGGAACCTGTACATAAAGACCACCTGCCTATAAAGACCACTTTTCATGTTTCCCGTTGAGCGGTCTTTATATTTTAATGTACAAGTTTCACTGTAGATGGATGTAGCCATGCAGGCACGATTTGATGCAGTTTGGAGGGAATTATGATGAATCTTTTGCTTCAAGCCAAAAGAGAATTATTTCTGTTTGAAATTATATTTGTCAGCGTCTTTTTGCATGGGCTCTCAGCAGAGGACATGCTGAGGGCATATATTGTCATTCAGCTGTTGTTAATTAAGGACAGCTATCTATTTTTCTTGATAATTCAAGCAAATTGTAATAATACTAATGCAAGTCATTTTACTTTCATAAATTAAAGTAAACTGGAAACATTGTTGAAGGTTGATGAAAAACCTGCATAAATTTTGTATGAAATGTTACTTATTATATTCCTTCTACTGTACTAACCCTCTAACATGCAAAAAATCCTGAAAAAATTCTCAAACCACAAAGATATTTATGGTTTCTTTGAAGATGTCAATGTGTAAGCCCCTGTAACTGAAAATTCTCCCCGCCAATTTTTGGAATTTTCCCAACCATTTTTCACGAAAATAACAACATAAAACAGGCTTTTAAAAATCTTTCAACACTTAAATGTTCGGAATTGTATATAGAGCCAATTCATTGCTTTGTGACGATTTACATTCACCTAAGATTTAATTAAATTATAATAACCACACAGTTTGGAGAATTTAGGAATCGATCAGATCAGTTTTTCCCAATTATTCCCATTAATAAAAGTCTGTTTTCACTCAAACTTTCTGATTATCTTTAATTGTACATCTAGCATTGAAGTCACTACCTTAGACCATTTTCTCTCATCTGAAAAATGTTACCAAGTCCCTTTAAAGCCAACTGTCTTGGCAAACAAGTAGTTTGATATGACTATGAGCATGATTTTAGTGATTATATACCGCATGTACGTGTTGTGCTCTATTAAATACATTGCATCATATTGCTTAGTCATTAGAGTATGACAGTAAAAAAAATTAATTACAGTTCAGTGTTGGGGGAGGAGGGGGTATAACGTGTGCGTTTCCACCAAATCATGAGATTGCAAAATCACTTTATTCTATTTTCTTGAATGACTAGAAACTGACCTTATATGGGAATTTATCTTATAAATGTCATGAGAAAAATTTCAGAGATAATGTCATTATTGTGTGCCTTGGCCCTGGCAGAAAGCTGCTTGTGAGCGAGTTCCTAATTCACTAACTGTTGGGAATAACCTGGCTCGACCCTTGTACTTACATTTTAATTGAATATCATTGTACTGCCAGCTTATTATCATCAACGTTCTTTACAGGATAATGGCAGGACATATCATTTTCAGATTTGTATAGAAGATATTTACAGAATAGCAATGTAAAGTTATTTACAGTATGTACTTACGGTATTAATTAAAAAACAACAACTTCATATCATCATATTGCCAAGTTGTATCATTAAAATTCTTTAAGTATGGAGACATGACATTTCATCTCAGTGGAGAATACAAATGGAATATTATCTTCAGATTTTAAAGAAGATAATTCCAGAACAAGAAAAATATGACATTGCACATTATTCTCATAAAGTGCTGCACAAACAAACAGACGTTTGCCCTGGATTTCCGTAGCACATGACTGCGGTAACGAAGCCAGGCGTCTTTCTGCGGCTTGCATGTGAGTCAGGAGAGGAAGACGATTAATGGTCGCCATGGTAACTCGTAGCATGAGGGAGGAAATTCTCCATGTCTGCTGCACTGTATCAGAATACATGCAGCTCCCCATGCGTATCGTTCTCTCCACTGCAGCGTGCTATATATCTATGCCTTTGGCTTTAATGTGCATGTATATCAGTTTCTGCTTGAGTTTTATAAATAGCATCTGATGAAATATATACATGCAGCAGGTACTCTATACAAGATTTTTAAATGCCAAAGCTGTTGTTTACAAGTTCAATTTTCAAGCTAGTTCAACATTGTTGAATTTCTTCCAGTATTTAAGGACAGTGATGAGAGAGTACATACATGTATACAATGGATGAAGTTGATATCAAGAAGGGGGCCTGTCTCAAGTTATTGTCAATTTCACATTAATGTACAGTAATACATACATACATACAATAAAATAAAAAACACACCCATAATCCAGTAAAATAAATGTATTGCTCAATGCTCTTTACATCAAGAAAGTAATGACATGTACTCTCAAACTATTACCTAATTACAGATCTTTGGTATACATGTAGTTTTCTTTTTTTTCTTCAAAGCATTTGTCACAGCATGTTTTGTTTTCTAACAAAGCATTATATATTTAAAGGCTACTGTAAGATATGTGTAAACAAGAGTTGGGTTTTAGAGAAGAAAATAAGTGAATTTCAGTGATGTTCAATAATCATAGGCAAACAAGATAACAACCAGAAAATTTTGATGTTTTACATGCAGAAAGCTGTTAAATGCTTTCCTGCTAAATAGATGGAAAATTGATTTTTTTTTTTTCTTCTTCATATTGATTCCGAAATCTTGATACAGAACATATCTCACTTCAGAGAATATTTGGAATATGATTGCAAATGCTTCCAAGAAATCAACTTAATGGCCATTGCAATTTCAACACCTAATTGTATTGCCTATGAAAATCATGTTTTGATTGTATGTAATACGTTGCTGTCACGTTCACATATTTATACGTGTTGTACGAGGCAATTGAAATTGCTACCGGTAATTGTTTGATTTTTAAGTCTTTCAATTGTGCTTTGTATGGCTTGTAATTAGGATTCGCAACAAGCGCAGCAATCAAGTTTTGTCTGATTACAAAAAAATAGAAAGAATTTGTAAAAACTATTATATCCAATCAGGAAGTAGTTCATTCTCTCGAATTTGATCGGGAAGTTTGATTTAAAGAAAATTATTTGTTATCTCTTCTAGAATAAGTTTACATTTGGCAAGTTTGCGAAAATGTGCACACATTGATCAACAAATTTGTTAGACAAATTAAAGTCTTATGACAAATGTTGCCTCACGTGTATATCATCCAATCTGCAGTGAAACAACCTCCCAAACTTGGCAATATTCATCATCTCCTGTAATTACTTTCTCTTTATCGGATATTTCAGAATGCAAACTGTGTCCTCTCCAAGTTTTTAATTTAATCTTGGCTGTGCTGATGATATTTGCATTTCATATTGCCATATTGTTGGTAGCTGACATGTATTGGGTATATAGCTGGAGGGTGGGTGCATGGGGAGCGTGCGGCGTATTGACCACATAGCAACACAAGGTCTATATTTACTCAGAGCAATTGATATTTGTACCATGCCCCTCCAATGTAAATGTTAAAGACCGATGACCAAAGGAAGTAGATAAAGTGTTAGGGTGGTATTCTCGAAAGCGGACTAACTTTAGTCCATGGTTTAATCCTCCGATTAAGTATGGAATGCCAAGTGTCCATATGAGTATATTTTTGAATAATTTGATATGTCCCTAAATTACCATGATAACATAATTATTTCATAGTTATATTGTTGTTTATTAATTATGTTATTACATTTTATTTTAATTTAGTGACAGATTAAATTATTCAAAAACATATTCATATGGACACTTGGCATTCCATACTTAGTCGGAGGATTAAACCATGGACTATTAAAAGTTAGTCCGCTTTCGAGAATACCACCCTTAGTGTCTTCTTGTATTTACTTTCTCTTGGTTGATTAAAAGGGATTTTAAAATGAATTAGGATGGATTGAGTCGGTGTAAGTTTGAAAGGAGTTTACATCAAGTCACGAGGTCGACACTATATGGGCTCCAGGGGCCCGTTTCTCGAAGCCAAAGACAAGACAGTCATAACTATAAAGGAACTTGCATAATTGATAAAATTGACCCAGTTAGTTGAAAGGTTAACCAAAGAATACAATATTTCTCTGTGAAAGAAAATAGACTGACGTATTTCAAGGGACTTTCATACCTTTGAATCCACAGAGAATGTTTATTGGGAAGGAAGAGGGAGGGGGAAACAGACCATTTGGCATCTTGTCAACATTGTGTATTTTTCCTGTTTGGCCAGTGGCAGTGATAGTATGACGTTAAATAGAAATCCAACCTTAACAGATAACTACTCTAAAATAAAGCGGATAAATCAGGGAATCAGACTGGTGAAGTTTGAATTAAACTGGACAAAAAAATAAAAAGTTATGAATTTTTGAAAGTTGTTATCACTATACGTATGGGCAATTCAAATTGGCTGATTCGGTAACGTCACTGTGGACTAAAGTAAATGCCAGACTACTTTCCCATTTGTTTCAACTTACAAATTACTAAAATTTCAATTTGTCAAAATGTAAGATTTGGGAGGATCTTGCCTACTCAGAGGACCTATAATTATATGCCATCCGTAATATATTTAGAGTAATAATGGATTGATGTTATCCCTGTTTTGGAAAGCAAAATATACTGAATATATTCAATCTGTCATAAACTAAGGATTTGAGAAGTTACACTATACATGTATATTTCAGTCTAAGTTAACAGATTTCTAATCAATTCTAGCACCATTTAGGTACATGATTTTAATACTAAAATAAATTTTGTCGTGATCTCGACTATGAGTTCGAGATAAAAAAATAAAAAATAAAAAGAATAAATTCATTTTTGCAAGAATACCATGTAAATAGTGTTAAGGGGGCTGGGAACTAAAAGCTCTATCTTGAATGCGAACAACTTCATGTCTTTATTTATTTAACAGAAAAATGCAGAGAAAAAAAAGAAAGAAAAGAAATCTCTGTGATGATTAATTAGCAAAATTTTTAACACCGATTTATCGCAAAGCCACAAACTCTCTTACGACTCAATACAGTATTTATAAAGGTAACACAGAATTATGTATAATTCACCAAAGCAAATACAGCAAGTCATTATTTGCGATATCATTTCATTTCGTTTTATTTATTTTCCACATTCCAGTTAAAAACATGAAAATACGGGCATACAGGCATATGATAGTGTGTTTATGTTTGCTGTTACAGGTATGAAAAATTTAAATGTAACATAAACCAGGGTATTTATTGAAGTCAATCATTCCTATCCTTCGCTATGATGTCATATATGCCCCTGTAACTTGAGTCTCAGAAGCCTATCTCCTACATTCCCATGATAGGGTCTGTCAGTCCATTACATTATGCTCATCCAGTAGTCTGCACACACAGGCCTTTCAGCCAGTATTCATAAAGGAGTACTCATTTTAATCTAGGTTTAAAGGGGACTCAGCTATTTTGAAGCCTTGAAACCAGCCTAACTCTGTCAGTCTCTGTACTGTGTCACATTAGGAGCAGCTTTAGCACAGCTAGGCCTATGGAATGCAGTCTCTGAATAGTCTCCATGCTCAGACCCTTTATTTGACAACAGTTCATGTCTGCAAACTACTCGTTGCTTTTGATGTAAGTTAAGTGTGAGGTGTACCTTGCAGTTAGCACAGAGAGAGAGAGAGAGAGAGAGATATGATGGTTGCCACAACAAAGCATTTTCCCTGGCTCGTTCAAATGGAATATCCATGATGATTATTGTTATACTCATCGTTTTGCAAACTGCAGGATTCAGAGTTAAGGGACAATTCAGCCTTTTCACATGGAAGTAGTTTGCCTAGAAATACTAGAATGGAAGAAACAAGAAATATCCCTGCATCTGAGGAATGAAATGAGAAGGAAAAAATGACTGATGCTGAGGGAGGGAAAATGAATTTCATTGTCGATTTAAAAGAGTAATAGGTATTATATTTGTACTGCTTGCTGTATAAGTAGTCCCAAAATTGACCCAGCCAAGTTTAATGGGTACTGATTGGAAGAAATTCCTTAAATGCCACAGCACTCTACATGTATATATCAGAGCAGCAGTGCTATAGATACATGTAGCTGCATGATAATTTCCAAAAGCCCTTTGAAAGCACATAGCCACATACCGGTACATATATTGATACAGGTAGGTGCTATACAAGAGTGGAATATCACTCAAATGATCATATTAATCATTCATTGTAGACAGTCTCATATCTAGAGAGTGATTCCAAGGAATGTCATACCAATATGAACATCAACACCTATAATCCTGCTTTCCATCACTTTTGGGATCGCTCTTTCAACTTTATCCAAAAGTCAAATAATACCTTTAAAGGCATTTTCATTGGCACAACCTGAACAAAAAATAGTAAATTTTATTTTAGTACCAGTATACATTATATGCAACAATATTGAAAAGCAGTGATAATTTCTGCAAAGGATTAAAAATACAGATTCTTATTGCATACGAATACTTGTGTACTGCACATCAACAGATCTCTTGCAGTAATATCTTTTGCAATTCTAAAGTGGCCATAAATGTTAGAGGTAGTACACAGGATAATTGGTATGTAGAGAAGAAGTTGATTGACATCTTTCCATGTCTGAAGCAATGTTTATTTTTCATTTTATCTCAGAGTGATCAGTACTCCAGATTGTATTGATAGTCAAAGTTTATTTAATTAATGCAGTTCAGGTCCTAATTTATATGTTTTGTACTGATAACAGTTTCCTCCGTCCGTAGTGGTGACTGATTTCTGTCATGTTAGGGACACTCTTTCAAAACTCTATTTAATTTTCTTTAAAAAATAATCCCTTGGTCAAATACTTGTGAAAAGAATGACAAGACAAACACTAATAATTTGATTTATTTAGCATTTTCCATATGATACAAGATAAGGAAATGGTCAAAGATTTAAACTACAATTCCTTGAAGCAAAATGTACAGCCCTAGAGCAATATTTTCATAAATTGTAAGTCTTTGAATATATTTCAGTCATATATGAAACAGTTATGCATATCAGGGGGGTGTTTCACAAAGACTAAGATCGACTTTAAGTTGGACTTAAGTATAACAGGCCGTTCATGCCATTGGTTGCTATCCCAATTGGTCTCTAAATTATAATTTTTAGATAATATTTTTTCCTTCAATAATGAACTATCAAAAAATGTAAACTCTGTAGATTTGAGACCACGATTTGTACGTCCCTTAAAGGACAAATGCCAGTAAATGGTAAGAGCAAACAGTGGCATGAACGGCCTGTTATACTTAAGTCCAACTTAAAGTCGATCTTAGTCTTTGTGAAACACCCCCCGAGCATTTACAACTGATATAACATTTTAAAGAATTCAACATGCAGTTTCTTGTCACTGAATTGCTTCTCTTGCCAAAAATGTGATAAATAAATAGGAAATCAGAATACTTCAGTACGTTACATATCTACTCTCTCAGCCTTTCAGAAACTCTCCTATGAAAATTATGATGAATGCTTGAGAACTACATATCTTGAGTAAATGTTCTAAAAATGAAAAAGGTAAAAATGTTCCTGAACATCTTCATAAGTTAAAGAGTCTTCAGTACACCTTTGAAGCATTTGTTCAATATTTTGCAGGACTATTCCCTGGAAAATTTAGAATTATACACCAAGTACACTGTATGTACATATCTAAAATCTAGTCTTCACCAAGAAAAAAAGACTTAGTGCATGACAGTGCATAATGTATAGATCTAACTCATCAGCAGCATCTCTCCCCCCCCTCTTCATCTCGATCTCCTTCTCTTTACAGTATCTCCATTATCTCTTTCTTTCTCTCCCCCCTCTTCTCTTCCTCTCTCTCTTCTCCCTCTCTCTTTCCCCCCTCTCTCTCTTTTTCTCTCTCTCTCCTTCCCTCTCTCCATTCCTCCCTCGTAGAGTTCATGACACCAGAGTACAGCTAGATAAAATAGCCGCAGGGTAACGGACGGACGGAGTGGGATGGTTGCTCGTCACGACGTGACACTTTCATATATATCTCCTAATTCCCCGCCATGTGTTTAGAGGCTTGGAGTTCATTACTCAACAGAAAACGTTGACCTAGATTGCATGCGCAGTTGTTGGATCATCATACATAGGTTACACCCAATTATTATTTGCACTATTTCCTTTTCTATTTAGTCTATTATATCACTCTGTTCTTATGCTCCTGACTCTTTGCGGACATGGACATTTGGCAGATATAAGGCCACATTTCTTTTGCTTTGATTAGGCTATTTGAGTGCCAGAATGGCATTAAGTCTGTGTTTAAGTATATGAGTTAATGAACTTCTGGCTCTCAACAGACGATTCTATGTGTTGACCCTATGAACTTTCTGAGGGTTAATTATAACTATACTTTCCCTTCTAGCTGTCTGACTCATCATAGAGGCACTTGCTTACAATAGCAAAGGAATACTACTTGATAAGAAATATAAATTGCCTGTTTGTTGCTAGAAGGGCATTAACCCTGTGTTAAAGTACAAGTACACTGTATGTGAGTTAATGTCCTTCTGACTCCAATTGGATGAATTGCACTTGTGATATATTTCATTACATTTACATGACAGGAGGTCATTATTCAATCATTTCTCCCTGGTTATTTTACTGCAGCTCTAGCCAGCCACACTGTCCCGATAAGCTGCTTCAAGCATTCAACAGATTGCTTCTCATCGTTACCCATTTACATGATGTACCTCACCTGGGTTTGGTGTGGCAAATTTAAATTCATGTCTTGCCAAATGACATTGGTGCTGTGGGAGGGATTATACCTTGGGATTCATAGTCTAATGATTGGTGACTGATCCACTCCTTATCACACCTGTAACTTTGCTCTATAATCTTTCATTGACTACAGTCTGTTCAGAGGTAATAAGGTGTTTATTCATATAATATGACATACAGTTAATATCCTTCTGGCACTCAGCAGACATCATCTTGCTTGTTTTTGTTGGTGTTTTTGTTGTTGTTGTTGTTATTATACCAGTAAATACCTGTACATGTACATATTATATGTTGAGAGCCAGAAGGGCATTAGCTCTGTGTTAGAGAATATACAACGCCCCTCTGGCTATCAACAGACGATATGTATACAGGTTTATTTGCTGTATACATCTATTTTAAAGTAATTTCACTTCTTTCGTCAGGTCTAAATCTCTCCTAAATTTATATTGATTAATGGGGCTATCCTGTTTGAAATGTGAAGTAGTGTTTAATATCAGACCTACAGTGTACATGTACGTGTTGGCTATACACTTGTCATGCACTCAAAGGTGTGGATTATTTACATTTCTTGTCTTCTAGAATTACATGTTTACAATGGAATCCAGTTTTATGTACATACTTCCATATATTGAACTGAATATCTTATGGACTATTCTGTGTATTGTATACTGGATACTGTGCTTGAGCAATATATGTAGCCTAGTGACTGCATAGGCCTACATGTATTTGCTTGATCAAATTTAATTGTGCAGTCTTTTCAAAGTGATAACAGAAGAAAAAAAAAATGGTTTAAGAAACTATTGGCAATGGTCATATGACTCATATCCAGTGATGTCATTGTTAATGAAATGTTTACGAGATAACATAAATGTTTTTGCAAGATGCAAGTTTCAGAGAAGTACCTTCATCCACATTTTAGTATTTTGTTCTCTTTCTCTATCCCTCTCTCTCCTCTAAGTGCTTGCCATTCTTTATATCCTGTTTCTTACTATATCTCTCCATTTGATATTTCCTTTAGGCTTTCATGACGAGTGAGTGTGTCTAATTGTACCCTTTAAAACATCTTTCTCCCAATCCATGCAATCATCTAGTGGTATTAAACCCTCTCCTCATCTCCCATTCTCCATTATCTCTCTCTTCCTGTATTCAATAACCCTCCCATATAAACTCCATTCACTGGAGGGGTTTCACGATTCTACCACTCTGAGAGGAGCAATCTCCCTCCCTCCGCCCTGGAGTGGTCCTCAAGGCGTGGGAGTGGGATGGATTCCTTTGCCCAGTTTCTTAATTTGATTCTAGGTTATAGCCCACTGTCAAAGGTCAAAGGTGTTGACCTTCTCTCCATCATATCGTCAGTTTAGAGCCAGAAGGGCGTTAGCTCATATTAGTTTACACAGAATTAACCCCTTTCTAGCTCTGATCAGATGATTTTCTCTTCACTGTTGAATTTGTCTTGAATGTCACCAGGAAACCGACACGCCCTAGCTTGTGGAGTATTGTCCCAATAACCAAGATAAATATAATGAAAGTACATGCACATACCATCTGCTGGGAGCCAGAAGGGCATTTGGTCTGTGTAAAGTGGTATGACCTAATGCCCCTCTGCCTCTTTACAGAAGATAATATTGTACGTTTATACTTTCAAGAGCACCTTCATATGGAAAGAGGTAGGCCAATAGTCTTGATACATAGAAAGCTAATTTCAAATGACCAAAAATGTAGACTATGATGTGATTGTTTCTCTTCCCAGTATTGCTTGATATGAGTGTGATCATGGGGGTGGGGGCAACAAGTGTAAGTTTTAGGAGTTAAATAGACCCAACCGTAAAGAGATCTGAGTGTAACTGTGAATCTGTCATTGTTCACCATGTTGGTGCACCAGCATTCACTCAAATGATGTCGTGATGATGGAAATGTTTGGAGACATGTCTTGCTTCATATGTTTTAGTTACAGCTGAGATACAGATATGCCATTCTCCCTTACTTGTACCTACATGTACTACTCATGCAGTGCACTTTTCTTCTGTTGAAAGGCAGAAGGGCTTATATTCGTATCAAGTGATACGAGTATACATAAAGTGCAAGCCCTCTTGATTCTCACCAGACCTCATTTGATATTGCCTCATTCCTTTTCTTTCCTATTGATTATACAGCCTTCCTTTTTTCTTGTTTTCTACTTATCTATATATGTCTTTCTAGGTCACTCTCTCTATTGTTTGTTTTCTCTCTCTCCCACCTCTTCTGTTTCACCTATCTCCTTTCCTTCTACCATTCTTTCTCTTCCTCTCTGTCTTTGTCACTTTTCTCCCACTCCCTCTCTCTATCTCTTGTTCTTTACTCGCCCTATGAATTTTTTATCTCTGTCATTTTAGACATTTGAGGATTCATGTCTTTTATGTCAAAGTCGGTTTGCAGAATATGATTGATAACCACCGTTACAGATAAAATATTCTAAAATCAGAAGCTCTCAATTGCAAGGAACGTGCACACAGATTACATGTGTAGTCTTGATTTATTTCACACAACTGAAGAACTAAATCATAACACTAAATTTTTGACATTCGTGAAATTCCATTTCACAAAAATGGATGAAATGTGTTGAATATGACGTAAATGAGTAGATGTGTGTATTACCATCTTGCATGAATGATGTATATATCATAACAGTCAATTGAAAGGTACAATATGGATAAAGCACTTGCCTTGCCCTGCATGAATGGATTGGGAGCTTTTGTTAACAGCAGATGTATTATTTGTTATTAGTCATATCAACATGTGCACTGTGCACACTTTGTGTTTGCTCAGCGTTCAAATGTGTAAATGATTGTCCTAGTTGAGAGAAAGAGGCTGACATCGGGCAAAATGGAGGGAAAAGGGAAAAGGACACAAAGAAGCAGAGAGGGAGACAAAGAGAGAGAGAGAGAGAAATAGAGAGAGAGAGAGAGAGAGAGGGGGGATGTGGAGTAGAGGGTGTGTGTGAGAGAGGGAGAGAGAGAGAGAGCGATAGAGCGATAGAGAGACAGACAGACAGACAGAGTGAGAGAGTACGAGAGAGAGAGAGAGAGGAAAAAAAAAGACGGACAGACAGACAGACAGAGAGACAGACAAACAGACAGAGAAATAGAGTGAGGAAAAGAGCAATAGCTAGATGATCTGAGGACCATGTCTTTTTGAGAAACAGATGGACGACATTTTTGCTCTTGTTTCAAAGTGTATGAGATAATACTCTTCTGGCTTCAAGCACATGATTGTGTCTATTTAGAGCCAGAAGGACCTTAACTAATTTTGTGCTCAAGTTGAAAAGTTATTGCCTCTCTGGCTCTGATCAGACAAAGAGCTTGCACTATGCCTTCAGTATTAGTAACACGACTCTGGCTCTCCGCAGACAATATGGAGAAAGGGAAGAACATGTAGGTATATTTCAGAAGCAGACAGACAGACAGACAAATAAACAGATGTACGTATATATTACTTTGAAAGACATAACAACAGAAATCCTACTTCTGATTAATTTGATTGGAAACATCATTTACGATGGAACCCTGCATTTCATGAAATTCCGTCAATCACTTAGAAACAATCCTGAAATGAAATAATCATTACTCGAGGAATGATTGCGTTTTATTTTCTCGGATCGGCATTGGGTGGAAAATTAAAAAACAGAGAAGATTCACTTGATGAAGATGGTCTTTCGTGGTTGAGGGGATAGGACCTTGTGTCCGTTGAAGCAGGCAATCGACGTGATGAATTCCTGGCGGGGCGTGCTGCAAGAGTGGTTGTAACTGACTAATGTGAAGGTACGAAGTGCAAGGGTGGTGTGAAACATGAAAGGGCAGAAATGATGCTCTCTCATCTTGAGGTGAATGAAAGAGAAGTCGGAATATGATTCATAGAATTATAAAGGTTAGTAGATAGACAAACAGGCAGACAGACAGACAGATAGACAAATTGCTAGATAGATAGATTGGTAGATAGCTCATAGATAGTTAGATAGATAGATATATAGATAGATAGATATATAGATAGATAGATAGAAAGATAAATAGATAGATAGATAGGAAGTGAGGGAGGATGGGGTAGAAGAAAGAGAGAGAGAGAGAGAGAGAGAGAGAGAGAGAGGAGGAGGGAGGGACAGACAGAAAGGAAGGCAGAAAAGAAGAGAGTGAGAATGAGACGTCAGAAAAATGTGTGTATACAGTCCATTGTACAGTTTCATGAATGACTTGAAAGGATGTATGTTTATGGAATGTTCAAAGTCCATGTATTTTTAATGAAAGAAAGAGAGAAAGGGAGAGCAAGAGAAAGAGAGCAACAAAAAAAAAAAGAGAAAGAGAGAAGGAAAGAAACCGATGGAGAAACTCCAGTTTAGACCTGTGATCTTGCCTACGTTACATGAGCGTCGTCCCAGAGGGTTATGGGAGACATGCAATCATATATGGACATCAATATCCTGTAACTAAAGTTTAAAAAGCAATCGTACTTGTATTATAATTAAAGGTATAATTACTAAAGATAATAAATATTAAAGGTGACAGTAAATTTGGTAGAAACAAACCTGTTTCAAAAGGGAAAAAATAGGGTCTAATTATGCCTTGTTTTGGGGGTTCATTATGTGCTTTTGATGGCTTTAGCAATGATGCATCATTGTCAAAAGCATGAAGACTAGAAGCAAAAAGGGAGCAGTGAGGACCTACCATTAATTTGCTAGTATTCATCCTTTTTCTATAGCCAATCAAAAGTCATCTTATATGGCAAGAAATATTCAGATTTGAAGCAAATTTTTCTCTTACATATGAATGGGCCATCATGATTTCATTAACACTCATGTACATGTACATGTACCAAATCAACTTGAGGGTAAAGCTGACAAAAGTCCTCTACTCTGCTGGTGGGGGTGGGGGGACTAGTTTGCAAGCACAAACCATTGTCAGTCGTTGTGCGTAACCATGTTTGCAAAATGAGACTACAATCAGCTCTGTACTCAAGCTGCTCTGGACACAGCCAGAAATGGGCAGATCTAGGTTCAGCTCAAGGCTTTAGGAATTGTGGTAAAGTCTGTGCTTGCAGAACTGGAGGGGAATGTGAGGGTCTGGATTTACATTTTGGGCACCCATGTGTCTTGGATACCTGTTTGTGTTGATCCCTGCTCTGTTCTCAGTAGCTTAGTATAGCTGTGGCTTTTTTCTATATTGAGATAAATATTCAGATTTGAAGCAAAATTTGCATCGAACTAAGAGTCAGCCATCATGGTATGATTTCATTTACATGCCATTGAATCAACTTGAGGAGAAAGCTGACAAAAGTCCTTCGCACTCCTGTCCAATCTCTCACAATTTCTGTCAGGATTCCTGACTGCAGACACCTATGGGAGTGCATCACCTGCTATTCTGTGGCCAGTTAAGTTCATTAAAAGTGTTTGTCTCTAGATTGACTTCAAGCTATGAATGGACTCTCTCTCTCTCTTTCTCTCTCTTTCTCTCTCTTTCTCTCTCTCTCTCTCTCTCTCTCTCCCTCTTTCTGTACATGATTTAGAGTGCACTTTAAGGAGAAGGTTGAGTTCTGGTGGAGGTGAATCATAATTCTGAGCATTGTCATTCTTTTTGTGCCAGTTTGGAAGAATATCATAAAAGAAAGAGCAGGCCTGTGAAAAGGATTGCTTTTCAGCTTTATATTTAAAATATGACAAGAAGAGGTGTAGTTCTCCGCCCCCTCTTTCTCTCTACTCTCTTTCTCTCTTTCTCCTCTCTTTCTCTCTTTTTCTCCCCCTCTCACTTTAAATGCATGACAAAAAATAGCTCTATTCTTTCACAAAAGTCTTCAAAATCTTCTTCTGATGCGTTGAGTGATGTGGCACTGGAAAACTTAAAATAGCATGGTAAGAAAATTATAAAACAAGATAAATTTCTTCCCAAATCGGAAATATTTACTTAATTCTGAGGCTCTTATCCCTGGATTAATCATTATGGCCAATTTAAACATGAACAAATAAAGCATGTCGAGTCAGTATTACAATCGCCCCCAAATTTGGTGGCGCCGAACTAAGTCATCTTGAAAAGTTTCCATCTGGAAAAAGGGTCTTGAACCCTTGTTACGTACTTGAATGTGTGAAAAGAGCCTCATTAGACGCTCCAATTCACACCAACATGTAATCTTATTAGAGAAACAAGGTGGTGTCCTGAGCTGAGGTCATGGAGCTGTTTTGTTGAAACTCTGACTGTAGTCAGTAACTTGATATCTAACACTGATTTCATGATAGGGTAATCAGTCACTATTGGTTAGTTGGTTTGTTTGTCTGTTTTACCTGACTTTTAAGAAAGCATGCGTGTGCTTGTAAGTAAGCAACCAGGGGACCGACAGCTTTAAGTCCTCTCCGAGGGACTTGGTAATGAGGATTAATGCCTTACCAAAGGGCACTAGTGCATCGACTTGGTTTCAAACTTGGGACCTCCCCGTTACAAGACCATTGCTCTACCACTGAGCTATCATGCCTCTGTGGTGGTGATTGGTGTTGTAGTAACATGGGATATAGTTCAAAATGTCTAATTGTTGATGATGAATGTTCTTAATTCATGTTTGCCTCTTACAGCATTCATTAAAATCCATTGCCTACAGGAACCGGTTGGGTCCTGTAGTGTTATAAGGCTTTGGGAGTAGGGTGAATTCAGTAGTCAGTGTGTTATTAAGCCTGAGAAGACTTGGGCTCGGGTCTATTTTTGTGGAAGTTTGTGATACCAGTATCAAATCGTATCCAATGAGTTACAGGTTGAATCATTCAACAACAGCAACAACAACAAAGAAGCAGAGATTAATCATGAAGTTTGAAATGATAATAGATACACACTGTAGTTTTAATAATAACAGCAACACCAACAACTTCATCAACAACAACAATGGCATCATCAACAAGAACAACATCAACAACACCAACTTTGTTAAACCCAGGGAAGCCTCATCAGCATCAATGCTGTTCATTGTGAAGGAAGGCCCTGCAATTGTTATTACCCCAGCAATTGCCAGGTACCCATTTACACCTGGATGGAGAGTATTTAGATTAAAGTTTTGCCACAGGATATTCATGCTGAGCTGCGATTCGAACCCTCAACCCTTGGATTGAGAGTCAAGTGAACGAACCATGGCATCTCCTTGATGACTTGTGAAGATATTCATTAATTTGTAGAAGTGAACAATCACCTAATATAGAGGCTCTGCAGTATTAGGTCAAGGTGATGATTAATTAAAATGGCTCGGTTTATAATCATCAATGGCTCAGTGCATAAAATCTGACCATTGTAGATGATCAGTATTTCAGCTGGGTTGATTTCGATCAT
This sequence comes from Mesocentrotus franciscanus, assembly GCA_037976565.1. Lineage (NCBI taxonomy): Eukaryota > Metazoa > Echinodermata > Echinoidea > Camarodonta > Strongylocentrotidae > Mesocentrotus > Mesocentrotus franciscanus. Next base: position 12,880,233 of record CP137677.1, read on the forward strand.
CTGCCCTTTTATTTCATACTCATGAACTTCAAATTATTACTGATGTTTTTAGTTCATAACCAAGGCTGGATGTACATGTGCCCTAAAGGAACTCTTTCCAAGTATGAGGAGTCTGCTGAGAGCCAGAAGGGCATTAACTTGTACAGAGGTAATGCCATTCAGGCTCTCAACACATGATATTTTTAAAGAAAAAAGAAAAGAAAAAAAAGCCCATGGGGGTGTTTCACAAAGACTAAGATCGACTTTAAGTTGGACTTAACTATGGCAGGCCATTCATGCCACTAGTTGCTCTCACCCATGGTCTCTCAATTATGATCTTTAGATGATATTTTTTCCTTCAATAATGAACTATCAAAAAATGTAAATTCTGTAGATTTGTGACCATGATTTGTACGTCCCTTGAGAGACCAATGCCAGTAAATGGTGAGAGCAAACAGTGGCATGAACGGCCTGCCATATTTAAATCCAACTTAAAGTTGATCTTAGTCTTTGTGAAACACTCTCCATATCTGATTAGTCCCATGAGCCGTCATCATGTGGTCAGAGTGCTAGTGCACTATACAGGGGATGTATACGTGCCTCTGCGCAGGCTGAAGAATTCCTATCAAAGTCCTTTACCTCTCAGCATCAGATAACCCATGCTCTTAATCTCTTAATCTCTCACCTCCTCTTACACCCTTCATAGATCTAATAAGGGGTAAGAGGGGGATCAAGTGACATACAAACACAGAGCATCTTGACTGGTGTCGTCGTCGAGATAGATTGCAAATCTGGTTTCACATTTTTTGTGTTGAGATGGGTATCCTTTCTCCGTCTGTCTCTGTGTCTCTCTCTATCTCTGTTTCATTTTCTCTCTTAATGTTATCTCTTTATCTCTACTTTTCTTCCTTCTGCCCCCTCTCACTCTCTCCATCTCTTTCTGTCATGTATGATGAATAGCCCTACATCTATTTCTCCATGAAAATCTTCAAAATCTACTTCAAAACGGATCAGGCGACATTTAAAGAGTGCAGTTTTAATGATTTTGTGACTGATATGAATTCCGATTCCCTCATCTCCTTGTTTAAAAAGACTCAATTCCCAGATATTGCACTTTTTCTCTGAGGGTGTTTGTTTTTGATGTGACATGATATACACAGTACATCACTTTCTCAGGACCAAGTGATATTTAAATGTGTTTTTTCTTGATGGAATGGAAGATAACAGACTCTCAATTTCGCATCACAGATAAGGCATTGATCTTTGGGCCGGTGTTGCATTTCAGCTAACTTGAGCTTGACCTGAACCATAGATTTGCTAGACATCATACATGTAGATGATCTGAATGCAGATCTATATATTCAAATCGTGTTGTAATCAACATTCTTATAATAAGGTTAAGTTGTCCTTGATGCTTTAAAAGATTTTTGAATATTCTTATGGATTTATTTAAGTCGAATAGAAATTTGATGATATAAATATCTCTGTTGCTTGTTTAAAATGTGAGAAATTGTTCAAGTTGAACGATTATTCTTTTGATGTGATCAGAAAACTTTAAAGAATGTTCTTGGGCCTCTAGCTTAAGTGCAACGTGATTCTCAACTAATCAGGATCACATATTTGGGACTTGTGTTTAAATTTTTCTAGTTGCATTTAAATGTAACTTTTATTCCAGAGGGCCCTGAATTCTGATTATCAGATATTCCTCAAATTAATCTTGATTATAATAATTACCACATTCTGGTACCGGTACTCTCATGTCATTTGTTTTCAAAATTATTCTATTTAAGCACTTATTATTCCAGTTTCTGGTAGGAAATCAAATAGTACAAAAGATGCATACAACATACAACGAATGCACATGGACAGTTGATATGAAGGAACGACCAGAAATAACAACTTGTAGGGCGAATGACTGTAACAAGATAACAGCACCTTCAGACACGTGAATGTGAGATGGCGTAGGTGCATGCATGTATAGATAGATATCCATCCAGGAGTTGAACAAACTCTAAAGCTATATGATAGGAAGGCACAATGAAACTGCTCTTGTATGAATGTCACGTGTCATAATGTGTAAGATGCCGTTCAGGTGTCGAAAACTTTACGTTTTGTACAAATGAACCTGTTCTAGTGTGAATATCACATGTCATAATGTGTAAGATGTTGTATAACAAAATGTTGTATTACCAAAACTTACAACCAAATGCTGTATAAACAAACATGTAACAAAAATAGTGGTTTGAGTATGGGTATCATTTTGAATCAATATTCCATGAGAAATTGAGTCATTGTATAGTATGAGAATTGCACAAAATTTATATAGTATATACCTGTATCTCCCTAAGGTATTTTTTTATCACTATGATCCTGTGTCTTGTGTTTATGCCCAGTTTGTGATACAATTAGCATCTGTGTTACTTTTCATTCTTTATATCGTACTGCCCTACGTGTGAAAAGGCTAGTAGTATCCAGGCAAGCGCAGCCATGCATTGATTGCTCATCGCATCATACATTTTGCCTAGAAACATAGGCAATACTACTTCTATTGAATGAAAGCCTCACAACCAGCCTCAAAGCTCACACGTGTCCTCTATCCTGGTACTTCAACGTATTCCCGATACTCATGAATTATTGATTGTTAGTGGTCTAAATTTAGTCACGAAGCTTAACCTCCGCTCTACCTCAGAGGCTAAATGCTATTGATGCAGAAACCGGACTCTAAGAATATGGAAGGAGATGGAAGGAGAGGAGGATGGAGATTGAAGATCCAGATTTTTATATATTGTCTTCCAGGGATTGTATATAGCATGACCCTCCTCCTACTCCTCTACATTAACATCATCATCATCATCATCGTCATCATCATCATCATCATCATCATCATCATCATCATCATCATCATCTTCTTCTTCATAATTTTCATCCTCATTATCATATCAAAGTCATCATCGTCATCATCATCATCATCATCTTCTTCTTCTTCGTAATTTTCATCCTTATTATCATATCATCACAGTCATCATCATCTTCATCATCATCATCATCATCATCATCATCATCATCATCATCTTCTTCTTCGTAATTTTCATCGTCATTATCATACCATCGCAGTCATCATCATCTTCAGCATCATCTTCTTCATCATTTTCATCCTCATCATATCATCATTATCATCATCATCACAATCTTTATCTCCTTTATCATCATCACCATCATCTTCATTATTATCACTATCATCTTCTAAATCGTCATTATCATCATCACACTCATCATCATCGTTATCAGTAAAATCATTGTTATCATCTTCAAAGCCATCACCATCATTAACTTCATCATCATCATTGGCCAATGACAACACATGCAGGACAGCAAATGTGTATATAGAGAAGGTTTAAATCGAAACATCACAAAATGAAATGTATAGCAAAACAATGGTTTGGGAGGGGTTTTGGAAGACCCCCAACCCTCAAATGATGCATTCTAGGAGATGCTCATCGCACCATCCTCATCATCATGCAAGAGGGGAAGATGATGTTGATATAGTGGACAATAAAAACATCTCGGATCTGCGTGCAGGAGAGGAAATATAATGAAATGAAGCAGGCCTTTTGTGAATGTCTATGGGTGCGTTTATCGTGTCTTGCCACTCAGAATCAGGTTTCTATATGTACATATCGAACCCCACTACACGAAGGTGATTAGCGGGATGTCACGTTTATCGACTCTTCACGATTCAAAATAAAGGCCTTGTCTCTGCGCAGCTGCTTTGCGTCGTTTGACCCGGGAAGCAGATTAGCCTGGGAAGGTCCGATTTGTATGTGTGGTTCAAACAGCTTTGCGTTTATCATCTCTCAGAAACGTGATTCTGGCTCTATGTCACATTCAAAACGCACTTTTTTTGGCGTTTCGATATACCCATACCTAAAGACGTTTGAAAAAGGCTGTGCGTTTTATCACCTTAAAAATTTGCCTCAAAGACGTTTGAAAACGCTGATTCTAGGCAAAAAATTGCACAATAAACGCACCCTTTGAGAACGTTACAAAATAAAATGTTGTGTACCGAAACAATGCGTAGGGAGGTGGTTTGGTAGCAACTCATACATATTTTTAGAAAAAAATGGTATCGTCAAGTGTAATGAATTATATATGATGTATTATCACCATTATTGAAAGGCAATTAATTTGTTGACTACCCACAATAAGGCCATTACATTCCTGCGTACTGATGACCGTAACAGCTTTATTGCGGGATGTGAGTGAAATAGCATATCTTGAATATTTGATGTTATATAGATGTAGTTCTTTTGTGCACTTTAGAAGTAGGGGCAGGTGATTATTGATTTTTTGCTCTAATAAGTTTTTCTTTAAAGTACAATAAGACAGTCGGGATATTGTTTGTATTTTATAGAAAAGTCAAACCAGCTGCCTCTATTGCAAGGTCATTTACATCCTGGTAAATACGCAGATTGCATTGATTGCTGGTGAATTTTGTGTACGCATGGATGTAAGTTATAGCGGACTAAATCCATAAATTAGTAGGAGCACCCATTTTAAGAAATATCAATGACATTCTAATTCTGGATAATAAAGCTGTTATGGATTATGATAATGAAAATAACAATCATTGTGTACAATTTTGTAGACTTAGGACAATACAATCTGTAGCAATCAGATAAAAAAACAGAGTTTATAAATTATTAAGACAAATAGAAATGATGAATGATTTAATAATACAACGTTGTAGGAGAGATCATGAAAACTATAGTATAAGTCATCAATAATAATATGATTATGTCATAATTTGTTAATCATGCTGAATAACCATAATTCTTTTTGAACATGATCCTACAGATCGCAAACTTTTATGAACATGGTGAAGGTATAACCGATAATGATAATAAATGAATAAAGCATAGTTGTAGCAAGCCTTCTTACATGTCAGGTGTATGTTACATTCAGTTGTTCTGTTTATCCACTTCTGTGACTGGCATTTGAGATAGGTTTCAATTTGTTTGATAACAATGATTTATTTTCTATTTTTATTCATTTATTTCCAATCTTTAACCAAAGTAGCCTGTTCAGTTATGAATATATAAAAGTATACAAAATTCATGTAAAATAAAGAGAAATCAAAATATAAAATACATCAATAATGGTACTGATCTGTACACTTCATTTTTTCCTTCTCATTATGACAGTATAAAGTAATACTTTGTATTGAAGCAAACATACACAATATACTGTCCAGTCTTTATTAAAAAAAATTCAAATCAAGGCAAGTAACTCCGGTAGAAGCTACATTGTATACTAATAATGTGGTGAGGTGGTGGCTGACCAGAGGGCATAAGTCTTATTTTAATTCCAACCTTACACTTGCTCTCCAACCGGAGTGCACTGGGGTAAATATTATTGGCGCTGGAGCACACCCTTGTAGCTGACTGAGGTAGGAGAGTGACTATGCAATAGAGTTCACACATTTTGAAGTACCAACATTTAAAGATGAAGTTTAGTTCTGGTTATGCAATAATATTGTTAAAAAAAACTGACTGGAAGCAATTTGGAAAGGTTGATGTACAGTTAACAACTGAATCATACATACCCTTTGTAAATTTTATGTTTTGGGAGTGTTTTTTGTAACTCAAGAATGAAAGTTAGACTGGTTGAATTGGGGCCTTTGTTGAATACTTTTAGATTTAAGCTTTAATACCGGTAAGTCACATTCTCAATAAACATAAATCGGAACAAATCAATTTTTAATATACTTAAAACATTACAAAAATTTGTAATTCCCTTAAAAATTTAGTTGTTAACGGCACAAATGAATTGGTGTATACTAGGGTTTTTTGGAATTATCAAATTGATTAGAGATTGACCCAATCTTGATGAAAAGCATATGCACTGCACACAGAAATGGATATATGGTACTACATTATATATGTGGTAACACTGCTTGGTCCAAACATGTTAGCTATTTCTAGCCATTATTTGAATTACTCTATGAGGGTATTTGAAGAGCAGTCCTTTCTTTTATTATGTTCTTCTAATTTAACTTAAAAAATAATGAGAAAGCTCACAATTTTTTTCTTCGTTCGTATCAGAAATCAACCTTCTCTTTAAATTGTTGCCCATTAGCCTATATATACTGTTACAACGCAGAGTTAATTAACACCCTTCTGGCTCCCTGCATATGTAAAAATTATCAGTATGTTACACTACCCTTCTATTAATGGTATTATGCCATTTTTAATTATGCCTAATGGTATGAAACACATGTGGGCCTAATAACATTAATTAAGCCATTAATGCATTAGTAAGTGTTTCAAGTTGCTTCTTCAGAGTTAGGATTATAACACATCATTCACGTAAACAGAATTATCGTGATGATTCAACAGGTCGAACGTTCACCTGGAAAATCCCCGTAAAGGTCATACAGGGCGAATACTTCCCCAGTTTGAACGAGGCATTACGCGTGGCCCTATTTATGGTAGCATGGGCTTGCTGCGTAATTGGAAACACGTTACTTTAACACCGCTCCTGGGCACGGAGAGTGACGGATACATGGAGTGCATTCTGAACATTCTATTTCGCTTCCTTGACTTTCACATCAAAGCAATGCCGGTCTGAAATAGAGAGAGAGAGAGAGAGAGAGAGAGTGCGGAGAAGACATAGATGGATAGAGAGAGAGAAAGAGAGAGGGAGAGAAAGAGAAATAAAGAAAAAAAAAAGAGTAGAGAAAAGAGAAAGTGAGTGAGAAGAGAGAGAGAGAGAGAGAGAGAGATAAGGTACCTGCTGGAAGGAGATTATTATTTTAATAAGATTATGACCACATCCATAAGGACTTATAAATGCACATAATTATCGAAGAGAGCATGTGAGTGGGAGAGAGAGAGAGAGAGAGAGAGAAAACAATTTAAAATTTGATGACTGAGCCTGGCAATGGAAGGGAAAACCAGTTGTAGGCTAAAAGATTCATTCAGAAATTACTATGATGAAAATCAAATAAAGATATGGTAATTTTTATAATGGAAATGTTAAAGGAGCACTGATGAATACCACTGACAACTTTAAGTATGTTAACTTACTTTGTAATTTTTTTTTCTTCATTTTAGCGTTACAAATAATGATTTAATGAGACAGAATTAGATTTCACCTTTCCCCTCAATTTGATTATTACTAAAACTTTCTGAATTAAAAAGGAAAATCCTTGTGAAAGTTGAATAACAAGCCAGATGCTATTGACAGACGAGCAAAGAATTACTCTGGAGAGAAAGGAAGCGATGATTATTTGACTCGTATTAAACAGATAAGCTGCACTTTTGTGTTGGGCATTGAGGTTCAACTTCGTGATCATTCTGCAGATAAAAGATAGGCTTTGTTTGTATTCATCTCCAATGCTTAAATGCAAATTTATTTTTCATTATTGATAACAGCTCTCTTTAGCTCTCCGCACCTGTTGAACAGGAAATATGTAGACTACAGACCTATTTTTGATGTTTAATTATTCTGTGTTTTAAAACCCACGCTTGAGTCCCAAATTGTTTGTCGGATTTCTCTGATTTCAATAATGTGTGGCAAAATGGCCAAATTTCTAAATGGATGATTTTTGTGACAAGTAAATCAGAGATGAAATTTTATTTTACCTGACTGAATTATCAAGTAGCTTTTTCTTTAAAAAAAATCAATTCTTTACTCAATAGAGTTTAATTAACACCTTTTTAAAAGTTAAAAGAGATTTATTTGATACTGACGTGATAATAAGAGTCAAATAGTAAAAGGTAATAATATACATTTTCTAAAGGTAAATATATTTATGAGCATTGATATGTGTGTGAAATATAACTTTTAAAATGTCACTCTCTCCTTCTATACTAATAGACAAATGTGTTTTTGGTTTGATTCAATCACATTTGAAGCTATTTGATAAAAACGTCTATGGATAATAATTGTTTATATGTATAATCCAGGGCTAAAATTAATCCAAGGCCATGGCCGTGGATGACCTTTTGATTGGCCTCAATGCCCCTCTCATTGGCCTTGGAGATTTTTTGTGCCATTTCCAATTCTTCCTATTTGTGCTGTAATATAGGAATGTGCCCTACAGAAAAGTGGCCATGCCCTAAAAATATTGAAATTTAAGGCCTGATAATCCTAAATCCTTCCTTTTCTTTCTTTCTTTTTCATGTCTGGCCTTCTACCACATCTTCATTGTACTATGCAGGTAAGTCTTATATCACCTCATTTCATACTACTTGTATCAATATCACTTTATTAATATTCATCATATGAAAAAACATCTTTATCAACAAAGGAAGTTATACAGTAGAGTGTATTTACAATTATATGAAACTTCGAGAAAAGCCAAGGTCGTGTCAATGACAACACGGCGATTACGTCACATCATTTAGGATGGATCACATGTACACAATGTATATACAGCAAGATTAACTGACAAATTCAATGAATGACCTTAGAATCTATAAGAACACAGACAAATCAGCCCTGATGTCTTCATTTACCAAAGATATGATAATTAGAAAAAAATGGAGAGAGCAAGGTGGACAGGTAGAACAGGATAAAATCAGAATTAGAAGAAAGAAGAACACACATGTATAATCACCTGTTTACAGTCACATGGGAGCTGATGCTATGTTTTAGGATATGAGTGAACACCCCTGTATAGGTATCAGCATTCAGATAATACTGTTGTTTGGGGCCAGAAGGGCATTAACTCATACTTTGATATAGAATTTAAGGTGTCAACTCATAGCAATTTACACAGAGTTAACGGGATAGTTGAGTTCTTGTTTAAGACCGCAAATGCCTTCAAAGTGCATGGTTATTGCTCTTATTCTTATTTATGACATTTCTAGTGCCCTTTTAAAACCTAAAATTGCTATGAAGGTAGTTTTAGACCCCACAATGTGTGAATTTAGATTGAATACCATCACACCAATTCAGCTCCACTTTCAACAAAATATGGTAAACCTTAATTAATTAATAATAACAATACACGGACAGGCTGGTTGTGCGTTTTATAACCAACACGAAAAAGCCAACAAAAGCCAATATTGGCATTGCTGGAATAAAACGTTTAAGGCGCTATCTTGTTTTTCAATGGCTGGTTCAAAATTACCGAATATTTGTGGGGCACCACAAATATTAGAAATGGTTATATTTATGGATATTTCAGCCGTCTCTGAACGGACGTTGATCAAACAAAGATGATTTTGTCATTTAAATTTTATATTCTTTCAAATTTAACACTCAGTTTTTCATTATCTCACAAAAATTATTTTGTGTAGCGCCCTCTGCAACAAAACTCAACTATCCCTTTAATGCCCTTCTGGTTTCAAAGAGATACATGTTTAAAAAATTAAAAAAAGCCAAAACCTAAATCAATTCAGTCAGTATTCAAGAGTGAAAGTTCATTGGTTGAAGAAATAAAGTGTCGCCCGTCTGAAGCCATACTACTGCTAGACATACAGAAATAAATCACATTTTGCAATTGCTCTGTGCCTGAATTGAATGAAATTTTTCTGATTTTTATCCAATTTCAGCGTTTAAGTGATACTTATTTTTAGGATTACTGCCTTCTAGGTTATGAGAGTACTTGCAAAATGGTCATCTTTGCGAGGACTGGCCGACCGATGTGTAATTTCTGTTCTGAAATTATTTTGATTCCATGAAAGCTCAAAGATTGATGTGTTTTGCTTGTACTTTTGGTCAAATGAATTTCCACATTTAGATAAAAAACACAACAATAAACAAACACAGCTGTAGCGATATGTACACGTAATTTCAGTTCTGACATTATCTTGATTTCTCGAAATCTCAAAGATTGGTGAGTTTTGAGTGTACTTTTGGTCAAATGAATTTCCACATTTATATTAAAAAAAAAAAACACAAAACAAAAACAAAAACAAAAAAACAAACAGCCAGAGTGCTAAAAAGTATGGACTTGATGATATTCCTGCATCCATAGTACAGGTATTGCATTCTCAAATAAGCTAACAAATTACCGAAGATTGATTAAACCATGGACCTATTACAATGATTAAAAGTATAATTAACATGTAAAATGAAATAATCCGATGAGCTGCAAGATGAAGCAAGAAAGTAGTCAAATTTCTCTAAAGAATGAAATCTTTTGAGATATTAGCTATGACTTCAATTTTTTTGGTTCTGAAGTGAATGTGTATGTTTCAAGATGGATGAGTAATTTTATTGTAACAAAGATCAATAACCATGATATTTCCCAAATACTGATATCTATTCTTTTTCCAACATTTTAAATGGACTTGTGTCTTTGCTGAATTTAACCACAGATTAAGACAGTCTGGTGAAAATGTGAAGGAGTACCTTTAAGTACTAAATTCATGCTCAAAAAATAAGGGGTGCCAATGTACTATTCTCCTTCCCGAAACCCTACTCCTAATACCCAGCAAGGGAGGTTGTGCCTTTTGTGAAGACCTACCATATTGGTTGTCGAAAGGGAAATGTTTTTTGAGCACGGTATTGAAAGTTGGAGGCTGGGGGCTACACTTTGCTTTCAGAGAAAGCAGTCTTTAGAGAAAGGCGATTGTAATCCAATTTCAACTCGGGTTCCTTTTTGTGAGGTCAAAACCATCGTCAATTCATAGTGGATAGGTGTGGGAGAGAGGAAGTCAAGTCTATTTAATGTAAAATGAAGGTCGTTCTGAATTATTTGTAAAGGCTTTTCCCCTTGAAACTTGCCCACTCTGCCTTAAAAGAGTATTTGATTTTTGAATTTTGTTGAAAAGAGTTTTTGAAGTGTTCTCTCCCACTCCCTGATTACCGGTCTTTCCGCAGTAGAGTGAAGAAAGAAAACTCCAGAGATTACCGTTAACAGGCTGCTAAAGACAGATCAATGATCTGGCAAAATTATGTGTGATTTGACAAATTTTGTGTAATTTAACAAGGACATTAATTGTGACATGTGATACCATGCTTTCATTTTGCCAATACAATTACATTTAGTAATGTAAAATGATTTGACTTTGATTACTGTATAAAAATGTCTCTGAAATAATAATAATATTAATGGTGGCTTCTTATATAGCCCACATGTCCGACAAGTCGTGGCGCTCCTGGTGCTGCATTACACAAATGGCATTACACATGAATGTACATGCAGGGTATGAAAAATGATTATGAATGTGAGGTTTCATTTGTGTAATAACACCTGTTATCAAATATAATTCCATGCCTTAACATGTTTCCTTCATATTAATTTTTTTTAGGTTGAAGTATATTGTAGATATCCTGTGAGAGAATACAGGTTATGGTGTTATGAGTACATGTATATGCAATCATATCAAGTGGGAAAAATTATGAGTCATTGCAACTGGCCAATTTCATTGTTGACTATTAAAATTCATGAATTTTTCCTCTATGAAATATGACGACTTTTTGATCGATATCATTTGGGCGTTGTTTTCATATTATCATCTGACCATCTGCATTCCCTGTCATCAAAGGCGAGTGTGAAATATTTGCCATATTTCCAGCTGGACTTCTATTTGAGTTTTAGAGTAATCAAGAGGTGATTGTATAAATCAAATGAATTCTTGATGTACTACTGATGCTTTTCCTAATTCTCTTGCGATGATGGAATTCCATGTTTGTTTGGTTAATGTTTAGTAAGGGACTCCCTCACCTATATACCACATCTTGTTTAATATTGATGCCCTCCTGCGCTAGGTGTGCCAGAGATCGTTATATTGGTATCGACTCGTTTACAGTCCCAGCTACTCGATGTTTTGTATTGTTGGGATTTAATTGGCCCTGCATATAAAACCAAGTGAGCATGTCGGTGTCATTACTAAATCATTTATCTGACTCATAGAAAAATCGGCATTGGCAATGTCAGTGAACTTGGCACTTGTAAAGTGCAATTCATACTCCTTCGATTGTGACTTTAATGTAGAGAGGGAAAGGTTAGAGTTAGAAATGTTATACAAATTAGTCATTTTATGTCTTTTTTTCACTGCATATGTCTTTCAGAAACATTTGGAATATGTCTTCATTCATAAATTTGTTTTAGTTTATTAAGAACCTGTATAGAGATTTCACATGTCATCTATTCAGAGCCAGAAGGGTGTTAACCCCTTGCTATAGTGTGCAAGTTAAAGCCTTTCTGGCTCCAAGCAGACAATTAGTATTATTTTAAGAAATCAATTGAAATTTAGAATTGGCATAAAAATCTACAAATTTGGATGAATGACAACAGTATTTTTACATCTACCTGTTCAATATGTGGATATCCCTTCTTTTATAATTGGACAGATCTATTATAAAACCGATGTAGGAATGGAGTTATTAAAAAAGTAATACTATAAGAAACCATAAGATTATAAACTTTCTGAATCAAGTTTGAATATAGTATTTCCATGGAATTTTAAAATATAGAATCAAATTTGTGGCTTTGTTCTGTTTTTTCCAAGTCCTGAATATTTATTTTAAGTTCACAGTGAACCGGGTATGACCCCAAGCCATCTATATACGGCCATTAAGTTCCGCAAATCATTGCCATTTCTTGGTGCGTTCGGAGGTGCAAAAAAGCATTTATGAATAATTCATTTCATGAGATGCAATCCCTTCGGTATATGTGCTCCTCGGGCGAAATCAATGAAGACATTTTACTCTAATGTGGTGCTGAAAAAGAAAGTTTGTTCCCATCTATTGTCTCCAAATATTGAGTATGTACCATATTTTATCAGTTCAGAGCATCCATTATGTACTGCAAATACAAACGGTGCGCAATTTTCCAATTGACATTCTTCATGTTCGTTGATATTCCTACTACTCTGCAGATTGAGTTATGTTGCGTGTATGTTGCACGTCTAAGATCCCTTGGGATGTTGGTCCCTGGATAAAAATGTGGTGGATAGGTAGCAGTCATGTGCCATTTATAGGTTATGTAAATGGAAAATGGACATGAGTCATCCTAGATGGATATTAGCTGCTGCTTTTAGAGATAGGGTTAAAATATGGGGGAATGACAACTTTGAAAATTGGGTAAAAATATGACAAGGAACATAATCATGAAAAGTAAAATAAGAGGAGACAAACAATGTGAAAAGTAGCTTGTAATAATTGATGAAATAGTTTATAAAAATAGGGAGCTTTAGAGTATGAAGCAAATTAGACATAGGGAGGAAAAGTGTGAGTAAAATAGGAAATGGGGTATATGCAATTAACAACTAAATCATTCATACCTGTTTTGTAACTTTTTAAGATTATGAAAATTTAATTGTCCGGAATTATGTTTCTTGGGAATGTGACATGATTATTAAAGCTTACATCTAAAAAGTATTCAACACAGGCCCTGTTTCAACCAGTCTACCTTTCATTCTTGAGTTATAAAGAACACAATAAACATCAAATTTACAAGAGGTATGAATAATTCATTTGTTAACTGTACATGTATGATCTCCCCATCCCTCAGGAGGAGAAGTGGGCAGGGAAAAATAATAATAATAATAGCAAATAATAATAATAATAGCGAATAATAAACAGAAGTTTCTCTATGCGCTTTACAAAGTAAAAAAATAAAATAAAATAAGCATGTACAAGTATATTTAACTAGTTACAAGAACGAAATACAAAAATACAAAAAAATAAGATACATGCACATAATACTGGTACATCATTGGCCAATATAAACAGTACAGCAAAAACATTCATAGAATTGATAATTGTACACTGTATGTTTTAATCAATCTGAGCAATTCATAATGTAGATAGAGCAGCCTACAATTTGATTTGCAGAGAGAGAGAGAGAGAGGGGAGGGTGAGAACAAATAAGAGGGTAAAAGAATAAAGGGAAAATTAAATAAGGAAAAGGGAATAAAAGAACAAATTATTATAGTTTCCTTTAATTGCAGAGTTCAATAGAAACAGGAATGTGAAAATTACTGAGTCATTATGACATGTTCACCTTCTAAGACACCATCGTGTTACATCACAGCAGGCTAGCTGTGATGTCATCATTTGTCAACACCCTCAAAACAAACCTCTAACTTCACCCACTGATTACACCAGTTCCTTTTAAAGAGAAGGTTGAGTTTTGCTTTAAAGACGTGAGCTTTCATGTTCTTTTTATGTCAGTTTGGAAGAATAACATAGAATAAATGCCCCCTGAAAAGGATGGGTCTTCAAATGCTTCTATATTTGAAATATGATGAGAAAAAGCTGAATAGTTTGGACCAAACTTTCATGCCACATGTATGTCTAGTGCATGTGACTCCGAGCAAGACTGAGATCCTATTTTATCATTTTGATGATACCAATACCTCACAGAATACACTGATTCTTACATACATATGTCATGTCAACCTTTACAATCACTTCAAGGAAGTCGCTTCCAGACAGATTCTTTCTCTGTGGAATCACATGACCAAAACTCTTCTTTTTCTTTAAAGGCATTGTTTAACAATGTTAAATGTGAGGTGCATGGCCCTACATGTTATCAGTGTCTGTGATATGGTGTAATATTGAAGCCCTAAAAAAATTGCGCTTCAAAATGATCATGAAGTGCCTCTAAAAAGTAAAAATCTTTGAGTGACCGGTTTTACTATACTCATTTTCCCCAATAGACTGTAGTGTTATAAAAACCGTTAGGAAAACGAAAAATGAAATTTTGATTTCCAATCATAAATATCTTGATAATCAGACGGCGATCGACTTGTAAAAGTCATGGGACTCCTGACTGACCTAAAGGTTTATAATTATGATTGCAGCATGAGCTAAATCCAGGATTTTGTTTCAGAATCTGAGGCAATGTTACTGAGTCACTTTAAGTGTGAGGGTGGCACCCTAATTCGCCCTGAAGACATGCACTTTCCGTGAAATTTAATGGTCTCTATAAGGCACTAGTGGGAGCGTTCCTGGCAGGTTGGCATTTCCTTACAACAAGTGCCTATTTCCTCTTCTTAACCCCCCTCTCGGTCCCTAGCTGTCTCTTCCCACTTTGAGATTTGCTCAGTAATGACCTTGCCAAGCCCTTCACATTGACATTATGAAATTAATTCAGGCACCAGCTGTACCTGCACTTAATTGTAGCAGTAGAGATTGAGAAGTACCACCTCATATGTTTCTGCTCTATGACCAACAGTTTAGATGCACTGGAATTGCATGGGTTTGCGTAATAAATATCTATTGCAATATTATACTACATCCGCAATGATTAGTTTGCTGTTGCTATGGGATTAACTACTTGCATACACCATAATTAAGGCTGACTGGAGAAATGGTTGAAATAAATTTACAATAAGAGACTAGATTCCCATTATTAACTTTTTATTTGATTTGGGAGATTAAATTTTTTTTTAAAGCCATCTGGATTGAAGAGATATGTAAATAATCTACTCTCATAATCATCATAATCATCATAATAACGATCAGTGATGATGAAAATAATGATCGATAACTGATGATAAAAATGTTTTTTTTTGGTAGCCTTTTCCCCTGTGTTTGGTCAATGTGTCATGTTTAATAAAACATGATCAAAAATCAAGTACCAGAATTCTTTCATGAATTTGCTCGTAGCAATTCAAATGGTATGATTTTAGTAGTTTATATCGATTATTGCAGACTCTTCCAATAGCTATTTAAACAATATTATGAAACATTGCTCTGGCCCTGATATTTGTCTCATTTTTAAGAATCTTGTTGACAACTTCTTTGCAGTCTCTCCACCCCCCTAAGGTTGTCAATGAAATGTAAGAACAGTGCCACACAGGATGTTTTCAATCAATACCGTTTTTACTTTTGAAGAAAGAAAATGTGACATGATCTTGCATGTTTATCACTCTCCTACTTTTCAAGCTTGTTGACACCTTTTCCAAAATTTTCCCCAACAAATAGCCTGTCAAGGATATACAGGAATTATGTCAAGAGGATGTTCACTTTGAAAGAAAAAATACCAACTTTGAATATAATTGGATCCCTCTTTGTTGCCTCCTTTCTTCTACTAGCTTGTTGACAACATTTTTCTTTCAAATTTGCCTGAAGGAAATGTCATGAAGGAAACGTAAGAATGATGTCATCCAGGAAGCAGATAATACCTTCATCCTTTACAAATGTTTGGTAGAGGATACAGACTATCATTGGAAGTACCCGTTAGGGTTTAGTAAAGGACCAGTCATTGAAATGACAGAGTGGGACTAATAGGAACATCCCACTTTTCATCAGTTCAGGTTTCAGTCCGTTTGATAGCTTTTAGGAAGGCATGTGATAATGATCCAGATTGGATTTAGTATACCCGGTAGTACCTAATCACATCTTATTTTTTAAGTCTTTTTTCCAACCAATCAGAAATAATCCACATATAGAGTTATGTTTACATGGAGTTATTAAACTTCTGTCTTTTAACAGAATAATACTCCCGCCAAAAGTTGAAATGCAGAAATTTCTTTTTTCATGACATGTGTAGATTATTTGCCTTAGATGATGCACTCCCAGGTCAAAGTACCAGGTCAGTTAGGGTTTAATAACGAACTAGTCATGGAATGACAGAGTGGGACTAATAAGGGAACATCCCACTTTTCATCAGTTCAGTTATTATTTATTTTGAAAGCTTTCAGGATAATTAAAGCTCATGATGAGGATCTAGATAAGATTCGGTATCAAGCAAGAAAACCTTTCATTTAAGATTATGAAATCATTTGTTGAGCACCAGAAAGGCGTTATCCCTTTGAGAATAAATAATGTATAGGTGTTAAACGCCCTTCTAGTTCTTGATCAGCAGACGAAATGCAGAAACCTTTATTTTTAAGAAGATGTGTAAGTAATTTGCCTACAATGTATTGTAAAGTGCCAAAATGTTGCTGAAATATCCAAAAAAGATAGCTATGTGCAACAAATTATAAGGCCCCTGACTGTAGTTGCCTATCTGTGTGTTCTAAAATGCCGAAATTTGAAGTGCACTATTTCACTGCTAAGGTTTTTAAATTATTTTTTGGAGGCAGTTTATCGAAATTTTGATAATTACCCGATTTTTTAATTTTTCTCGATTTTTTCCCAATTTTTTTTTTCAGATTTTTTTTCAGATTTTTTTTTCAGATTTTTTTTCCCTGATTTTTTTTTTTTTCTTCAGATTTTTTTTCTTCCAGATTTTACCCCTATTTTCCTGATTTTTCCCTTATTTTCCCCAATTTTCCCCAATTTTCTTACTCAAAAAGGGGGAATGTTCTTACATGCCATTTTTTTTCCCTGGATCCTTTTTTTTTTTTAACAAGGAAGACGGTGGTCGGGGGAAAAAAAAAACCTATTTTTTTTTAGTGCTCACTATCACCCCTGCCATTACTGAACAAGGCTTTATGCAAAATTATGTTTTTCAGTGCCAAAAGGGTGTTAACTGTATGTAAAGCATGTAATCAATGCCCTCCTGGCTCTCAGCAGACTATTATTTTCAATGACCCGTCTGTCAAGTGTCCATACAGTGTGGCTGATCATTGTTAAGGTGGAGAAGCAATGTTGGCAGGAAATTGGTTGCCAAGCAAGGGATGATGATGTTCATTTCCTTCAGTTTGGCGAACATGTGGCCGGATTTGTTTTGCAAATGCACCAAAGGATATACCTAACATTCTTCTCGGATGAATAGAAGCAGAAATGTGATTGTATGGCGTGAAATAGCCTGCGTATATAAGCAGGTGATTATTCTTTATAATCAAATGCAAGAGAAAAGGAGTGAAGAGAGGGAGTGAGAGAGAGAAAGAGAGAGAGAGGGGGAGGAGAGAGAGAGAGAGAGAGGGGAGGAGAGAGAGAGAGAGAGAGAGAGAGAGAGAGAGAGAGCGAGACAGAAGAAAGGACAGAGTGAGAGAAGGGGGAGGGGTAGTTTCCATTCAGGATGTAATTGATTAACAGCATATAGTAGAAGAGATGCGTTTGATTTTATCAATACAAAAATTAAAAAAGAAGCCAGTAGCTGAATGCCTTTGTCTTAGACCCCGTTCTCATTCACTTCGTTGGAGCGGTCTAACTAAGACCCGTTCCTCAGGAGCGGTTGTTAGGTGAGTGAGAACGGTCAAAGTGGTCCAGGAAGTGGACTTCTGGACCGCTCCAGAAGACCACCTCGGGAGGTGGTCTTGAGGAACGGGTCTTATTAAGAGCGGTTTGGAGCGCTCTAACGTGCGAGTGTGAACGGAAGCGTACTTTGAACGGAAGTGGGCTAGTGACGTTCCGCGCGAAACATGTAGTACGGTACATACGCTTAGTATTCCGCGTGCGAAAAAATTTACCCGCTGACCTGAGCTGCCATAGCAACAAGACCACTTTGACTCGTGGAGCGGTTTGAGCCATAAAAAACTGCTCGGAGTGTGAACCCTCGCAAACCGTTCCTCAAGACCCGTTCCTCTGGAGCGGTCTAACTAAGACCACTTTCAAAGTGAGTGAGAACGGGGTCTTAGTAAATGATCTGGCTGCCATTTTCAGACGTTGAATTTGTGCATTTTGAAGGTATGGTATAACATTGCGTATTTCATCTGACAATCGTTCTTTGAGAAAAAAATGAAAGCATAGTACATGCTAAACGTATCATCAAAATGCAAAGTAATCCAACACACATTGTATGCAGTGTGAATACAAGCCACGCAAAATACACGTAAAGAAGATATACTATATAGGTGTTTTGTAAATTGTGTGGGTGTATATGTGCCCTAAAGGGAGGCATATACTTTTAATATCATATGCACTTCCATTGTATTCCAGACAAATGGCCTTGTTTCCCAAAGGTCATCCACCTGTTGTTGTTTACAATCAGTCATGATATGTCTATATCTGGTCAAATATACTGGTATACATCTACTTTTATCCTCATTTTAATTGCATATGTATTATGGGAATGGACAAGTATATATATATGTAGCCTTTGTAATATACTAAGTAGTGAAATATTGTTTCATTAAGATTTAATCTTTTGAACATTGAAGTCAACCATTATGCGTATTCATGAGATTGGTCTAGTTGATTAGAGCAGTTTACCAATTATATCATATTTAATCATATTTATTTACTTTGTCAGACATTTTATCTTGTCATTTGTTATTCTATTATTAAAGCTAATGTACTTTAATAATGAAATAAATATCATTTTAAAGAGCATTTGCAAGCCTTGTTACATGACACACAATCATTTGGTTTTAGCTCTCTAGGTAGTTTGTTTCAAAGAATCCTCTCACTCTATTTTAATCCATCATTGTTCAATAAGAAAGGGAAGGAATTAAATGATTAAATATTCATATATCTAGTTCCATCTTGCTGTAAATAAAATATTTCATGATTTTTTTTAACATACTATTTTTTTCTTTATCATTGAAATGGCTTGTACAGCAAAGCTATTTATTGAATGTTTCTGTCCAGCTCTTGCATTGCAGCTCCCAGTATATACACTCACCTGTAGCCTTGCCAATCTCGTTCATTTTTACGAGCATTCTCACTGGGTAATAAACATAATTAATATGATTTGTCCGTGCTAATGACAGCTTGAAACAGACAGGTGTCTGCCGTACAATTAACCTTGTAGCGGCGGAAAACGATCACCACGCTTCAACGGGTTGTGAAGGGCAACAGGAGCGAACGCGTGAATTCACTCACGATATAAAAAAAGCTGTATACTACTACAACACTGCAATCCCGCTTCACGCTAACGCCCTTCAGTGTACCATGTTGTTTTAATGAAGATAATAAATGATTCATCTATTGTTTACGGTTTGTGCCCCACAACATATTGCGAAAATTGACTGAGATTTATTACTGATTCTGATTGACACTTTGGGAATGATGTAAAAGAATGTTGGCATATAATGCTTTCTCAAAAACCTGTGATTTTAGAAGTTGATGAATTTGAAAATGACTTTGGGTATACTTATTAGATTTTAGGATTGATATCATTTTCCTTATTGTACACAGTCAAATATTTGTATACCCAGAGATTGGAAATTAAGATGTGGGTTCTTGTTTCTAGTTCTAGTTCTTGAGAGAATACCTCTAATCATTTAATATTCTTTGATCTAGTTTTGTTTTTGTTATTACTATTATTATTATTATCATTTTTATGTTGTTATTGTTTATGTTGTTATTATTTATTTATTTATTTGGCAAAGACAAAATCAAGAATAAAAAACAACCATACAGTTTTAAGTGAGTCGTATGGATTCGGAAAAAGAAAAAGACTAACCAAAATAGTCAAAAGGTCTTCTTTTTATTACATAAATATAATACATGTAGCATAAAATAGTGAAATAAAAAATAACGATTGCAAGTATATTCTAGTTAACTCAGCATATGTGCATGATAGGCAATGCACTTCTTTCATGCAGTACAACTAAGAGAGATAATAATGGCTGTTTTTACACCAAACAGATGGATATGGTTCTAAATATAGCCCAGTCTGTCGGGGAATGGAAGAAAGAAGCATCAATTCCAAGCTTAGCCGAACTCCATTACTGGTGTGCTGGGAATCGGTGAAAAATGCCCTAAAAACACAAATAAAGTCTTTATGAATTGTGTTTACCTGCACGCACAGCTTTTACATATGGATGTGTTCATAAATTTCCATTCCTGCTTCAAAGGATATATTATATATTTGATAGAGATTTTAGATTTTTTAGAAGTTTCTTCCTTCTAATATTCTAATAGGAGTATTGTTTTGTCTCTTTGTATTTTTGGAGACGATGGTAGAGTGTAGAATTTTTTCTTGATAGATGTTTTAAGGATTTTTTCTGTTCTTTATTGGTTTTATGGAATGTAGATATTGGATGGGTGATTCAAACTGTACTTCACTGAGTACCATGTAAACAGTGAACACGTTACAGTGTATTTGGGTTTAGTACAAGGTCAAAACTGCATCGATGTTTTAATTGGTCCAAACTCATGATTTTAAAACATTCAGTAAAACGTAGATTCAAAACCAGTGTGTACATGGTAGTATTTAACAATAATTCTGGTGCCACTCTGGCAATCCTATCATCTATTGAGAGCCGGATTGGCATTTTAAACTCCACTGGAGGATCCAGGGGCAAATGTCCCTCCCTCCCTCCCTATTGATGTGTACCTAAAGTATTTATACAAATACGAAGGAAAATGTAACACCACATCTCCCCGCTTCAAGTTTAGCCTTCAAAAGGCACCTTTTGTTAATATTTGTTTTGCTTGTCACAGATTTTTCATAATAGGGCCCCCCCCCCCCACCGCCAGGGAATCCTGGATCCGCCACTGAACTCTAATACTTTTAAATAGCGTTAACACCCTTCTGGCTGTCACCGGGAAGATTTGTAAGCTTAGGATCTCATACTGTAGCTTTGTGTCAGATCTTCCCTCTTCTCAAGATTGTAGCATTGTCGGGTCTTTGGACTGCGACTAGCGGTCAGAAATGGCTCCTCAAGTTCTTGCCACGTTTCAGTGGAAACAAAATCAAATGTTGTCACCAGATGCTATTGTTTATCCTTCAGGTTAGAGAAAATCAATTAATATTGATGGACTTATTTGGATTATCGCCATGGCAACAGCCTTCTTTCCGTCTGCATGATGATTATCGCCCTATCAGTTTCTCCTCAATTAGAGCTCTCACAACACTGTATATATATATGCCTCTAAGATGAGAGAGTGGCTTATCTCTGGGCGTTAGCCACTCCCACACAAACACTCTGAAACTTAATTGTAATGCCCTGCTTGTCTTGGAATAAACATTGCAATTAGGAGTGTTATCACTGTTAATTAGTCCTTTGGTATAGGTAGGCTTGTTGAGTTTGATAGAGAAGTAGGATGTAGGTTTTCAGTAAAATACATAATGCAATGGAGAATTGTATTACGGAGACAATATTTTCAGTGATTTTTCTATTTTCAAAGTTATCAGGAACTTCTAAAAATTGAATGTGAAAACATATTGTGTGTAGATATAAGGTGTAGATCAAAGTCCTGTATCCTACTTTCATGCTACATGTATATCTAGACTCTGTGATTTTTTTTATTTTCAAAGTTATCAGGAACTTCTAAAAATTGAATGTGAAAAAATATTGTGTGTAGATATAAGGCGTAGATCAGAGTCCTGTATCCTACTTTCATGCTACATGTATATCTAGACTCGCATGTTAATTTCAGGAACATTGAAAAAATACCCAGAATGAGAGACAATAACAGTGGACCTAACAAAAACTCATATTACCTCAAATGGCTAACATATTTTCATTTTGTTTATCATTCTTTTAGAGTCAGTATGGCGATTCATTAGATTTCCTAATTGCTGTGTACAATTGACAACTAAATCATTCATACCCTTACCAAGTTTTGTAACTTTATAAGTATGTGAAAAATAAATTTGTTCTGATTTATGTTTTTTGAGAATGTGACATATTAAAGCTTACATCTAAAAGAAATCAACAAAGGCCCTAAATTAACCAGTCCACCTTTCACTTTTGAGTTATGAAAAACACAAAAAACTAACATCAAATTTACAAAGGTTATAAATAATGTACTTGTCAACTGTATGCCATATGCAGATATTCTTAAATCTTATAGCATGGAATGGTAAGATTGAAATGTTGTCTGCCCAAAGAGCCAGAAGGGTGTTAACAGAAACCATATTACCTGAAGTCAATACCCTTCTGGCTCTCAACAGATGATGTCACAATCAATTACCATTCTCCCCTTTCTTAATTAGAACTGGCCTGCCTGTACATGCAATGGCACTCAAGAGACATTTTCATGAGACATTTTTCCCCACAGATACTTCTTGAAAAGTTGCTTAATAGATTCACCGGGCAACACAGGACTTCTCATCGGCATAATGAACGAAGATCCGGAACGTGCGGTGACGTGATGGAAAAATTCATCGATCGGGAGATGTACATTCAGGATGGGGGTGGGGTGGGGGATGATTGAAATGATGAGATATGCAGTTGGCTACTAATGTCCCTTCTCATCAGACTCTGTCCTGCCAAAAACATACATGTCAGCATCCATGTGGACGGAGCAGATTCAAAATTTAAAGCATGAATCAGACTTTGGTTGAGACACCATCATGCTAACTGTGGATAAAAAAAGAAAATGGAAAAGCTATTAAAGCAGAGAAAAAAAAATTGCTCTTGAAGGTAGAAAAGGAAAATGGCCACCAAAAGAACCTACTTGTAGTTCTACAGAAGATTATAATAAAACACAAATTGTGCCAAAAGGAAAAGAATAAACTGCATGATATTGTTGATAAAGGTACTTCTGCATATTTCTCTATATTATTTTGTAAAACTAATACTTAATATTGATATGGCTGTTACACTGCTGTAAACATTATTTCAAACATTGATATTGAAAGTTTTGCATCGAACCCAAAATATATGCAAACAGCATTAACCTTTTTGCATTTATAACATAAATTATATCGGTGATAGAATATGCCATTTAGATTAGGCCTACCCATGACATGTCTTCAAAATAGTGTTGCACCCAAGAAGTATTTCTGTGAAATTAATAAACAAAACATAGGATTTTGAATTTGCTACATGTACATGAATGTATGTGCATTAATGTGATATATAACTTACCCAGAAAACTTGATATGGAAATCTTAAAGCTTTGGGGATGAAAATTCTATTTTTTTAAAGAAATTCAGTAGGATAAAAACAATATATAATATTTATTTCTCTCAAAATACCAAAAACCAGGACACAAATTTCTGTGACAAGCAAAAAAAAGAAAAGGTCATCAGTCTGTGATTCTTCATTTCTTCTTCCTCCCCCCTCTATTTTATGGCTGAGGCATGTATCCCCCCCCCCTCCCCTGGTGCATCCTGGATCTGCCACAAGTAGAGTAAAGCACTCTTTTGTTCTTACTGGTGAACTTCGTTCAGAAACTTAAAACTCTGATCCTCTACATGGCCTAGATCATGCAGGTCCTGTATCACTGTGCCATCGAGGAGTATGGAATAGAGCGCAGCAGGATTCAGCTGCGCCGGAGAATTAAAGCATTCATCAATCAATAATTTGACATATACAGCCCAGCAATCATTAGGCGAGATTTTGGCCCGCTAAATCAATAAAGAAGCAGCAATGAGCCAGCTGATAAAAATACACCCTCACCCTCCTCCGTTTCCTCGCACACAGACAGACAGCATACGAGTATTATACCAACACACCGCGTCAATATGAACAAGCATGGATATGATACATGGAAGGGTATGCTGTTTCTAGGATTATGTTATTGATATGGAGCAGGACTTGTAGCAATTTGCACGTGCTTGTGTCGGGGCTGGTATTTTTGTACTGCCATAAAACGGTTCTGAAAAAACATGGCAAAATTTATCGGTCATTATGTACTTATGTTACGGAATTATGGCACCTAACGAGGGAGATTGTTAATGATTCGGGGGAAATCGGGCATAGAAGACAAATGATGTAATTAAGAATTGTAGGAAACATATGAAATGGAAAATTATATTTGTATATATATATATATATATACATGTGTATATGTAAATATATGTAAACTGTAATTTTACAAGCTTAAATACAGGGAAGCAATATTAGAACATTTCATATTTTATTCTGTTCGCTGTAATGAAAAAGAGACTCCCACAGGTTAGATCAGTTGACCATGTGTTGTGACATTTTCTTTTTTTATCGAAAATTTAAAAAAAAGTCATATGTAGGGTTTTTCTACTTTATTCATAACCATTCAGACAAGGAGTAATAATCAATAATATTAACAAAAATGTTGATTACAATTTTGACGTTTAGCCACAAAAGTCCTTTCAAATATACCATTTTAGCTTTTGTGATCCCTTCTCATACTTTACTTTCCTTACTTATAGTTGTCATAGCAGAATCATGCACATGTTAATTGGAAAACTAATGAATATCATATAGGACAAGGAAATTTATCAGCTGCATTTGGAGCTAGCTCTCCATCTTAAATGCCATAGTGTATTTAGATCAGTGCAGCATTCAATGGCTGTATGGAGAATATATACATTGCATAGATGAGTACATATCAGTATGTACCAGTTTCCTTATAGCATTTGCATGCATTCAGAATCTTGAACACAATTGTCTATCTGTGTTACAAAGTGTAGATGCTATTGTTTCATTTAAATCTTGTTCACGATTTTCTGTCTTTGCTATTAGATGCTATTGTTTCATTTAAATCTTGTTCACGATTGTCTCTCTTTGCTATTAGATGCTATTGGTTCATTTAAATCTCGTCCACGATTTTTGTTTTAACTATGCCTCTGTTGTGGATATAGAGTATCAAGATTGGAATCTTATCCAAAATGATGAATTATTGAGTGTTTTTTTTCCGTTATTGTTGAATGATCAGTTGAAAGTGATATACTAACTTCAAGAGATATTTGTTTAAAAATTAGTTGACATATCAGAGTGATATACTAACTTCAAGAGATATTTGTTTAAAAATTAGTTGACATATCAGAGTGATGAGTTAGGATTGCTGTTAACAGTAGAAGACTATCTATTGAGAGCAAAACGAGTGTTAACCCGACTCAGTGTACATAGAGGTAATGCCCTTGTAGCTCTAAGCAAATGATCCTCTAAAAAGAAATGTACTTTTCTTTAGATGCAGATATTTCTTGCAATGTCTGTACACATGTGTCTTGATCGATTCCAAGCATACTGTAAATACTGATATCCCGGGATTACCCTTTGATTGGCACAATGACCTTTGTTTTATTGTTCCCACCCACATTTCCATGGATTTAATCTTTTTGGATGTAACCTTTTGGTATGTCACTATTTATGATGTCACTATTTATGATTTATTTCTTTGTTGTGGTTCGAAATTAAACTTAAATTCATTTTTTTGGGGGCACAGGATATTTTTGAGTAATATGCTACCAAATGTTACTACATTTCATTATGATGCAAATGTATACGGCTATTATATGAGCCCACTTTGTTTTGCTGGATAACACATGAGCAAGGACAGGCAGCGGCACAAAATATTTTACAGCTAAGGACAATATTAATGCCACTATATCCTATTGTTTTATTCAAAGTTTTAAAGTGTATGAAGTCTGTCGAGAGCAAGAAGGACATCAACTTGTTTACTTGCATCCCAGAATTAATGCCCTTATGGTACTCACCATATAAGTCATGATAAACTTTATTCGTATGTGTAAATTGCTAGGGAGACAGGGCAACTTGTAGACTACATTGTAGGGATGGGTTGCGATCCCAAGTGCGTATACAGGGTGCTTTCGGTCATGCAAACTCCTTGATCAACTCTTCGCAGTTTCCTCCATTCTATTTTATGGGATGTCACTCAAAGATACCGTGGTGTTCAGCATCACCCCGTAATTTGTTTATTAACCATCCACCCACTGACAAGAACCATCCTTTTTCATTCTCACTGCGCGATATGCAAAAGTAGGAAAAGACCGACAGGAACTTATGCAAGAGACAGATTGGGTAGTTCATCAAGGCAGTTTGTGTTTATTTTCGCATGGTGCTGTGTTGTACAGTTGTAGATGTGCAGTCTGGTGCAGGTATTAGGAACTACTGGTTATACTGTCAACACATCGTCGATCAGTTGGGCGATGATTGTTTAATGGGGAATGTTTGGGGCTTGAAATGTCACACAAGGTGACCTCCCAGCCACATATACCTATCAGTGTCATGTGATAGAAAGAGAGAGAGAGAGAGAGAGAGAGAGAGAGAAAGAGAGAGAACCAGAGAGAAAGGGGAGAGAACCAGAGAGAAAGGGGAGAGAACCAGAGATAAAGGGGAGAAAACCAGAGAGAAAGGGGATAGGTAGACAGTGAGACAGGCAAACAGGGAGATAAACAGATAGACCAATGGACAGGCAGACATCCTTACTATCAACGTAGATTTGAGAGAGAGACAGAGAGAAAGAGAGAGAGAGAGAGAGAGAGAGAGATAGAAAGAGAGGTACAGAGGCTGACGCACAGAGTAAAATTTATAAAGATAATCTGATTTGTTAAATTATTTCATCTTGGACTATCCTCCATGACATCAAATGTAAAGCAACCAATGACTTGCCATCTACCCAAGATAACACAGTTCCTGTATAACACCGCACACTTGGTTTCCATAGAAACCTCCTTTGTCAACGAGAGTCTTCTGTCGCACTCAATGTAATAGCTGTGGTTGACCATACTGCAGATACCTCCAAAACCACAGCTATATCTTATGTGTTCCATGGTCATTAAAACTCACCTGTTTATTCTTAACATTTTGTCGGTTGTATGTGTGCATGTGTGCTCACACAGTTGGAAAATAAATTGGGAAAATATGCAAGTTTTCTGTAGATAAACAACACATTATTTTGAGAAGAGTCCATTAATGGTTGACCATAGCATATAGCCTTAAAACCATGTATAGATTAAGCCCATTGTTTTGAGTATGATTCAACAATGGTTGACCATATTATGTATACCCTTAAAACCACAGACAAATATTTTCATTTTATGCATATTAGAATGCACCTGTTTTTTTTCTACCCTGTATTACATAGTAGTTGTGTGTGTTCACACATTTGGAGAGCATTGGGCACTTGAGATGTCCGTACATCAAACACAATATTTTGAGGGCATGAAAAACATCAACTCTAGGGGAATTATTGCTTGCTTTGGAGTCTTGACACCTTTAAGGAGCTTGCCTGCTGTAGCAACAGGTCATGTAGAATATATCTATAGATTTATTTGATCATTTGAAATCATGAAATGTGTAATTCATACTTTGTCTTACTCTTCCAAATCATATTCCTTGCATCGTATCACAAAGGCTTAGACATGCCTGTAATTGTTTATTTCATTATAGTATTATTTGTTTTGAGGGAGATCTCTACATCACCCCCTCCCAATTCAGTAGATAATTTATTGCATATATATACAACGAATACTGCATTTAAAAATGTGCTCCTATTTTTTCTTGTGATCCTCAACATAGCCCCTTCTATGTTAAAACCCCTTCACCAGTTGTACATTATACACATGTTTGTATGTTATTGCTATTGCAATAATGCCTTGTTCATATTTTTTTCGTGGCTTCTATGCAAAAAAAAGAGAAAAAAATAAGAGTGTTTCATAACCTGTTGCTATTGCAAATATATTTTATCAAGTAGCATATTGTATAAGTCTTTATGGTGACCTTAGAGAGAAAAGAAGGTAATACAAATATGTAATAAGAATGATGATGAAAGCTGGAACTGTCATGTTTTTTTCCCATGAATAATGATCGTTCGCATCAATCATCGCCCGAATTCCTGGAAGGCATTTAGAGTTTGTCACAGTAGTTAGTGTGTTGCTTTCTGAATAACAAGAGAATTGTTAGTTTTTTTCCTCAGATATCACTGCACATGTTTGTGCATCTGGACAGATTCAAATAACAAATGCAAGTAAAAAATGATGTACGTGTTCATGTGACTTTGCAATGGTTTACATTAGAGTAATGTATCATTATGGCTCCGAGGCAATGCTATGCTCCTGGAATTACGTGTTGTTTTTCATATGGTTCAGAAGAAATAGACTCAACAGAATTAGTATTAGACGCTCTTGCAAATTGACTGTTTATCTCGTGCCAAAACACATATATACTGAATATTTTGTTCTTATGGCCTCGCCAAAGCCTCAAGCAAGATGATGCTGGTTCAGATTAGAGAGAGAGAGAGAGAGAGAGAGAGAGAGAGAGCTTGTTGCCTCCATCATGAATTTATTGCATTATTTAAAGTAAGAACTAGGTTTATTGTACTCGAGTGCAACCAGTCTTTACCACAGACTGTTGATCCTTTTTTATCGCCTTTTACTAGTAAAAAAGAAAAAAAGGAATACCATTAAAAAAAAGCAGTGATGAAATCAATCTGTAACAAGCAAATCCAAAAACGAGCTCTGGAAAACATAGAAGTATTTTTAACACTAAACCTGACCTTCAAAGATCATCTGTTTTTAACACTGCTGTTATGTTACACACCCTCTGCATGTCATGAATCCTCTGCATGACATGCATACGTCAAACAGTATGTGAGGGACTATATCATCTGGGGGGTGTTTCACAAAGACTAAGATCAACTTTAAGTTGGACTTAACTATGGCAGGCCGTTCATGCCACTGTTTGCTCTCACCATTATAATCTTTAGATAATATTTTTTCCTTCAATAATGAATTATCCAAATAACATGAATTCTGTGGAAAATTCTGACCATGATTTGTACGTCTCTTGAGAGACCAATGCCAGTAAACGGTGAGAGCAAATAGTGGCATGAAAGGCCTGCCATAGTTAAGTCCAACTCAAAGTCGATCTTAGTCTTTGTGAAACACCCCCCTGTTCAGAGCCGGAAGGATTTAAACTTTGTGTTAAAGTATATGAGTTAACATCCTTCTTGCACCAAACAGATGATATTAACTCTGTAGGCAGGTTATGAGGAGAGATAAGGAGAAAGGAACACCGAATAGACAAATAGTGCAATGTAGCTCAATATCTAACAATTTCATTTATCTATTAACAGCATTTTCATATTTGTTTATACCACTCCACGATCAGTTGGATGATATGCTGCTTACGTCAGACAGTATGTGTGGGACTATATTAAATCTGTAGGCAGGTTATTAGGAGAGCAATCAACTTCAGGGATACAGGATAGTGACGGTGCGGATGAGCGAAAAGGGCAACACCCGGACGTCGACGACGGGCACAAAGGTTCACTAATTAGGCGGTCTATAGGTTTAGAGTTATACAAAGGCTTAGACTTTAATAGCCATATGGATTTGCAATTGAGGTTCCCTAATTGCCTTTAAATAGTTGCAGTAGATGTTCAAAATCACCCACAAACTAAAAAAGGATTCTGGCAGTTGACAGGATGTGTTCGTAAGTGGATGTTGTAGCATCTTCTTTGTAACCTTGACAACATGGCTTGGAGACACTATCAAAAGGATACTATTGTGCATCTGAAATGTTACGACTTGTAGCTTGAAAACTGTTATAACTGTGTGCTGTATGAAAGATATGAGTGTGAAAATATACTTGAGTTTCCATTTACCTTGTATTTGATTAAATATCATGTAGTTGTTTCATTCTTTGGTCACAACAATTGTCACTTTTCCCTCCCCATAGGCTCTGCATTGTAGCCCAACTTACATTAACATCGATAGGTTGATAAGAATAAGTGTGTCACAATAGTTATTTATGGGTTGCTTAGTACATTCAATATTAATTCATTATCAACTATTATATGACATCTCCAAATTATTATTCGAGGCAGAGTAGGAGTAAGTCTGTATTATAAATAGCTCATTCTTTTCTCATTTTTTCATACTCTCCATTCAATTTCAATTATGAATGAACATGGCTATTGTATCCCTTGCTGAAACAAGACTCTACTTGATTATCAACAGACTCGGTCTACTTGCACCTTCCAACCTCTTCAGGGGGGTGTTTCACAAAGACTAAGATTGACTTTAAGTTGGACTTAAGTATAACAGGCCGTTCGGCCATTGTTTGCTCTCACCATTGGTCTCTCAATTATGATCTATAGATAATATTTTTCCTTCAATAATGAATTATCAAAAATGTAAGTTTTGTAGATTTTTACCATGATTTGTACATCCCTTGAGAGACCAATGCCAGTAAATAATGATAGCAAACAATGGCATGAACTGCCTGTTATACTTAAGTCCAACTTAAAGTCGATCTTAGTTTTTGTGAAACACCCCCCAGATCCTCCACTTAAATATGAAGTTAAGTACTGTTCATGTGATTACATTGTGAAAGACACCATCTGAAATCAACTGGGAAAGGTTGATTATGTAGTGCATAAGAATTGGGGTATAAATGTGATGTTTGGGAATCATTGAAATGATAAGAGATGGACTCAGTCCTGCTGAAAGTCACATGCACTGCACACAGGAATGGTTATATGGGACTACACATACATGTGGCATGAAGTTTGGTCCAAACTTTTGAGCTATCTTTCATTTGAAATAGGCATTTAAAGGGCAATCCTTTTCATGAGGACATTTCTTTTGTGATATTCTGCCAGACTGCCAATATACCGCAGTCACGCCCCCAACCCGACTCCATAACGACTTCAAACCGACTGATTCTTGGCAATGCAGCGTCATGTTATTGCGTGTTCAGTCTATTGTCAGTCTGGTATAGGTATCCGTGTGACTAGGGTAATTGAAAGAACATGATAGCTCAAAAATTACTTTCACGTTTTACCAGAACTCGACTTTCTCTTTAATTTACCCAGTGCTTTACAGGCGGAGCTGCAGGCTGTTACAGAGGTGGCTATTGAGGGGGTAATCAATATCAGTGTGTGGCTAGCGGTAATCAAGTGTATGGTATAACTATCATGGGACTCAGCGGCTGCGTTCACATGCGTGAGCTCTAAGAGGAGGCGTGATGGCCCGGGGTAGAGCAGTGGTCTCGTAATCAGGAGGTCCCGGGTTCGAAACCAAGTCAATGCGCCCGTGCCCTTTGGTTAGGCATTAGTCCTCATTACCAAGTCCCTTGGAGAGGACTTACAGGCGTCAGCCCCCTGGTTGTTTAGTACAAGCAGATACATGCTTTCTTAGCAGTCGGGTAAAACAATCATCATCGAACCTGAAAAGGGCAGTGTAAATACTCTATCACACACCTACATTGACCGTCTGTACAGTAAGGTATATGGGTGCTCAATGGAGGATGCAAAAATAGAAAGGGTGACCAACTTAGGTATTTTCTTCAGCCTGTTGAACAGGAGCATGGTATTGACATTAGGATGTAGAAAGGGGCAAGCAAGGGGAACACAATTTTTTCAATTTCAATTTCAATTCAGGTTTTGTTGAATAATGATATAAACATTTAAAAGATGATACATGAATATTATATAGTCCAAAGACTAAAAATATCATGTTTACAATAATAGGTTTTAAAAAAAAGAGAACAAAGACTTAAACATTAAACATCAAAGTTATGAAATAAAAATAGATAAACACATGAAGCAGATTGTTGAATATATACATTGGGTTGGTGAATAATAAAGAAACGTAGGCCTATTTGGACAAAGCAAGAATTAGAGATGGGCTGAAAACCATAATCTTGTAGAATCGGTTTAAAAGTAAGAATGTTCAGGGATTCAAGGGGAAACATTGTGAAAATTATGCATTGGTTCAGTGAATTAGTGAAGGGATGTAGTAATTTTAAATAAAATGGGTTTAATTGAAATAAATCCAATAAAACTTGTTTCAAGGTTTTGAAAAATATGACGTTGACTTGACCAAGTGGGCAAAGAAGCTATACACATATATGTCTTTACTCACCCACATTTTAGTTCATACCAGCTATTGATTACCTGTAGAGTGAAGCAGGGCAAACAATTTCAATTTAATTACCTATATCTTTTAACATATTTTGGTTGCCATGGCAAATAGAAAATAGTTTTCCAGTAGCCTGTAGGTATACAGCCTACTCCATGCTCTTAGACAAGTTTGATTGTTTGTTTTATTTATTCACCATGTAAAATAATTGTTTACAGATAATAAAATTCAGTGGGTTACATCAAGACATAATACATAGTAGGAACAGTACATAAACAAAAATTGTTTGAAGCGCAACGTCCCTAAGATAACATAGCTGATAATTATTAGGCTGAGATAGAACATGGCTTAAAATAAGACATTCTGTCGTTACAAAAATAAAAACAAAATACAAAATAAATGTTTAAATCAAAAGTACAAGTACTTGCCTTTTTCTAGTGCTATTAAGACTGACTTAGGTGTCCCATCATGATGAGGATAATAATAATATTTAAGAATATGTCTTCTTTACCGATGATAATATCACCAATATTAATACTGCTCACCCTGAGGGCCCTGCAGCCATGTCATCTAGCCTCTAATGTTTGTATTGACTGTCTGTGTGGTATAGTTCATCAGTCTTAATTGGAAATAAACAATAAAATCTACAATGAAATAAACACAGGAATCATAGATGAAATATACAGTGTAATCTAAAGAATGTACAGTGGATGAAACTCATTATAAAGAACTCTTGTATAACAAGGTAATTTGCTGGTCCCAGCTTTTTAGTACCCTGGTATAACAAGATAATTGATGTAAGAAGGTGACTTTTATGGTTCCTGTGTGCCCAGTGTATCAAGTTTATATTGTAATCTAAATTTAAACTGCAATTCATTATGGAATGACACAGAATGTACAATATTTAGTGTAATAGCACTTCTTTTATTCTGTTGTACCACTTGCCAGATTTTTTTTGTCTCCAAAGTGACAGTATTCCTTCTTATATCTAGATTGTGATACATGTTCTTAATGAGTTTCCCTCTTCGATTCAGACACTTACAACCCCTTCGATCACTAATGGCAAGCTTTCCGTCATCAGTGATACAGCATTGATGAATGGGTCCCCTCAGATTCATTATCCTGTAGCGTTGCCTGCGTAATACCGTTTTCTAGAAAAATAATGCACAGAGAAAAAAGATCCATCGAGGTAAATAATTGCTATTCGGCTCTCGAAGCAGCTGAGTTCTCATGTGAGCTGCTTTGGGGAATACGGGGAGAGATTTAGCTTGCAACAGCGAGAAATGTTCAAGTAGCTGTGAAGTACCTTTTAGAAATTTTATCGATTGGCTGTTCCTTTCAATGTTTCTCCCCATTTTGTGTATTCTTGAAGAAAGGGCCTTGTCTTATATTTGTGTGCAGGTGTACATTGGGGAAAGCATGTGGTTACTATTTTGTAATTATAATTATTGTTACCATTGGTTGTGAATATAAACTTTCATTTAACGACGAGAGAGAGAGAGAGAGAGAGAGAGGGGGTGAGAAAGGAAGGAACATTATAGATTGGAGATTGTTGAGAGAATCCAAAATGCACAGAGGAAGGGAGAAACTGTAAATTAAAAAAGAAGGGAAAAGTAACAGAGAGAGAGAGAGAGAGAGAGAAAGGTGGGGGGTCAGTGTATAAGGGGAGCAAAGTGAATAGAAAGAGAGAAAGAGAGAGAGAGAGAGAGAGGGGAGGGGGAGGAAGGAAGGGACATTAGAGATTAGAGATTGTTGAAGGAAGGGAGATACTGTAAATTCAGAGAAGGGAAAAGTTGCAGAGAGAGAGAGAGAGAAAGAAAGGTGGGGGGTCAGTGTATAAGGGGAGCGAAGTTAATAGAAAGAGAGAAAGAGAGAGAGAGAGAGGGGAGGGGGAGGAAGGAAGGGACATTAGAGATTAGAGATTGTTGAAGGAAGGGAGATACTGTAAATTCAGAGAAGGGAAAAGTTACAGAAAGAGAGAGAGAGAGAAAGAAAGAAAGATACAGAGTATGAGAGAGACACGTACAAAAAGAAAGAAAGGGAGAGACGTCAAAAGACATTATGAAACAAAAACAATTTTTAAAAAGCAGCGAATGCACCTATGTTGCTTGATGAAATCAAAGCAAGTGCTGATGTGTGTTAATCTAATGCAGATGTGAAAACACATTCTTCCAAACTATTCATCTGAAAATAATCATCTGAAAATAATCATCTTCCCAACCGAACCATGCATGAACTCATTCAGCCATCGAGTTCAGATGTTTTTGTTGTTGTTTTTCAATGTTGCAGCATCACTAATTATGCTCCAAGTACATGACGAAGATCTGCTGCCATATTGCGAGCAAATCAGGCCTGAAGCAAACGATCGGTCATTATGCTACATTGTTCTACTCATCAGCTCTCTCTCTCTGTCAGCTACATATACACTGCTAGCTTACAAGGCTGTTCTACTTCAGCTGGTTCAGAGTTTGTTCCCACTGCATGCAATGTATGTCATCGCTACGAGTCCACAGGAAGAAATGACATTGAGAATTACTGTGCTCTCCCAATCCTGTTGTAAAACCAGAACAGCTTTGTGACAAAAGGCATCTCAAATTTGTTATGATAGCTATTTGTTTGGCAAGAAACTTAGGTCAATCACACACACAGTTTTAATGGTGTAATTCATTATTTTGCCTAAAAAACAAAGGATTCTAGACCACTTGTAAAATGTGTAAAATTTCCTGGTTAAAAAAGGGGATGCGCATGGTGTGCAAATACATTTGATATGCTGGGGCATTGCGACTAACCTGAGCTAAATTAGTTTTTACTGCTTACAACTTGATGCATTGCTTCAAATTACATGTGGCTCAATGCTCCATGAAAAGACAGTATGAAAAGTGGTTGTGCTCTGTCGCTGCACATAAATCTGGTGCTATGTCAGGCAGTGGGAATCAATGTATGAACTTGTCTGCCAAGCGGGGATACTTACTATATGCCAAGGCCGGCCGGGATAACATGGCGCTGGAGACTGAACCGAAGGCGGAATGCCCGGAATGCCTCGGTGCCATTTATTGGAATGTAATCTGCCAAGGCCGATTCTGAGCCAGAAAGCATTTCGCTTAATGAGGCAGCAGTATTGAACAAATTGATTCGGTTATTAGCCCAAAATAGAGGTACTTTGAGGTCTTGCAGAAACAAAGACGGGATTGGGAAAAAGTCTTCAAATGTAAGATGGTAGACAATTCTGTTAAACAAAACTCTTTGGAAAAATGAAAATTGACTTGAGATGGAAGAATGGGCTAAATTTAAAGAGAATTGGTCATGTATTAGGAATTTGTCTGCTGAGAGCTAGAAGGCATTAACTCTGGCTTTCAACATAAGAATTCAGATATGGTAGGATTGGTTATTTATTAGGGATTCAGATATGAGCATTTCTAAATTTTGAAAGAGAATGGGTCATTTGTAAAGAATTCAGATATGAGAGATGCTAAATTTAAAAGAGGATGGGTAATTTGTTAGGGACTCAGATATGAGAATTGCTAAGTTTTCAAAGAGATGGGTAATTTGTTAGGGACTCAGATATGAGAATTGCTAAATTTCAAAGAGATGGGTAATTTGTTAGGGACTCAGATATGAGAACTGCTAAGTTTTCAAAGAGAATGGGTAATTTGTTAGGGACTCAGATATGAGAACTGCTAAGTTTTCAAAGAGATGGGTCATTTGTTAGGACTTCAGATATGAGAATTGCTAAATTTCAAAGAGATGGGTAATTTGTTAGGGACTCAGATATGAGAATTGCTAAGTTTTCAAAGAAAATGGGTCATTTGTTAGGGACTCAGATATCAGATTTGCTAAGTTTTTATAGGAAATGGGTCATTTGATAGGGAATCAGATATGAGAATTGCTAAGTTTTATAAGAGAAAGTGTCGTTTGTTAGGAATTCAGATATGAGAATTGCTAAATTTCAAAGAGATGGTAATTTGTTAGGGACTCAGATATGAGAATTGCTAAGTTTTTAAAGGGAATGGGTCATTTGTTAGAAATTTAGATATGAAATTTGCTAAGTTTTTTGTAGGGAATGGGTCATTTGTCAAGGATTCAGATATGAGAATTGCTAAGTTTTATAAGAGAAAGGGTCGTTTGTTGGGGATTCAGATATGAGAATGCTGTAAACAGGACACTCTGACATTGTCTGCAAAAGCCAGAAGGGCATTGATTCATATGTATAATTACAGACATAAGTTATCTTAGTAATTTCATTCAATGTAG
This sequence comes from Mesocentrotus franciscanus, assembly GCA_037976565.1. Taxonomy (NCBI): domain Eukaryota; kingdom Metazoa; phylum Echinodermata; class Echinoidea; order Camarodonta; family Strongylocentrotidae; genus Mesocentrotus; species Mesocentrotus franciscanus. The sequence goes on from CP137677.1 coordinate 12,916,747, forward strand.
CAAATTATGTTTGATGCATCATAAAAAGCGAATATATCCTACATCTACAAAGTACTTCATCGGTTAACTAAACCACGGTCTATCATATTCTGTATTTACTCATAACAGAACTTGGGGACAACAAACTTGTATGTAAACAGAAGCAGAGTTGTTCATATTTGATCTTGATAAAAGGAAAACAAAGTCAGTGGGATAGGCGCTTGTATCAAGGGAAGAGCTCTATATATAGGAGCCTCCAGACAAGCTCCCCGCATGATATTCTTGGCAAGATATCATTGGGATGATGTATAGGCCTACAGAGAAGTTTCGAGCTCTATTATGTCATAGGAAACACTGTCAACTCTCGGTAGTGCGAATATTGATAATGCTTTAACCACATGCAGTTGTGCAGTGATGAAATATTGTTGGCCCTGAACTATGGATGCTCTGTTGAAGTTTTGTTTCAAGTTGAATATGTGCAGTGTCAGGTTACTTAGGTCTTTAGGCATTACTAATGAACTGGGCTGCGTCTCATGAAACCGTCATAAGTACAAGTTCAGCGACATCCCATTGAAATGCGTGTATTAAGTTTAACACGCGCTTCAATGGGATGTCGCTGAACTTGTACTTATGACGGTTTCGTGAGACGCAGCCCTGATGTACAGATCAAAATGAGTTGTTTGCATTTATTTTGCAGTATGCACCATAGAAACTATACTTGAGACCAATAAACAAAGTTTATAAGTAATCAATTGCAAGTGTGGATAATATTCATATGATTGTGTAATCTTCCTTGTCTTGTGTTGTAATGTCATGTGATTTTTGTTCTTTGTGTTGGAACTGAATGCCCGAGGGCAACAGAGATGTGATTCACTTTTTAGCTCCTGTCAAGCTTCATGAACATTTTAATATTTGTATGTTGATTTGATGAATAAAATAATAAAAACAGATTTTTATGGCATCTAATATATCATTTAGTGCATATTTATACATGTTCATGCAGATAACGATACAAAGTACTGAATGCTGACAGTGTGCAAGATAAACAGTATGGTACAACACCTTGATCATACTGTAATTATTGTAATGATTTCAGTGGTTTTAAAATGCATTTCTGTCATTTAGCAATCAAACGTATAGTGGTTTGATATGCTGGTACCAAATGCATTTTTTCTATTTGACATTGTCTTCAAGTTCTTATATGATATCAACTGTAATGTTATGCAGTTGCAGTCGTGTATTGAACATTACATTTACAATGTATGAGCTCATATTTTGTATCTTTGCTTACATTTAGATGAAAAAAAAAACTCTTTACCAAGGGTAAAAATATGAAAATAGTGACCCTGCAAATGTATAGGAAAGCCTTTTTTTATTTACTAAATTACCACTGTGTTGCATTCTAGAATGCAAATGATTTTTTTTACATAACATAGTACCTACAAGATTGTACATAATATGGTACCTATAGGAATACTCCTCAGGGAATGGCGATGGTGCACACATTGTGTATAGACTTAAAATCCATTGGCCAAGATACATTAAAGGGCTGCAAATATAAAGTGCTATGATATTGTGATTGTCATATATACATGTATATTAATATTTTGAGTTATTAATTAGTACATAATTATCTACATGAGATATAGACTTAGTTTCATTCAACAATGCTGTATTCTCTATAGTACAGGTACCATAGTGTAATCCTAAAATATTCTGCACTTGACAATGTATATGGCAATTGGTTGTCTCCCCTAACATATGGAGGAACTCATCATTCTCATAATAATTCTTATTGTGTTATAAACCTGTCCATACACAGTCTACAAATCTAGAGCTGTATCGTATACTTTGCAATGCCTCTTTGCTCAGTGACAGGGACAGAGTTGTAATTACCTTTGCCAAATAGATTCTGGCGAGCATTGTAAATAAGAGTCCAGAATAGTCTTTTCCCCCAGACTTTGGGTCATACAGCATTCATCAATAATTTTTTTGGTTATAAGGGGGAGGGTCTGCTCTTGAAAACTACCACTCCCCCCTTGGGCTGTGATCATTAAGCATTCTCCATACTCTCCAAATTGGCAGGTCCCTGGGACAAGATCATTTTAATGTGAAAATACACGTTGTAAATTCATAGCTTCAAGTGATTCCTATGCACACTCTTGGCTGTAAGCAGGAGTATATATGGCCTGTCATTTAATTTCAGAAGCCAGTTATGAAAATACATGGCTTGATGTTGCCCTGAACTTGACCCAAAGAAGCATATTTTAGTTTTTTTTTTTAATACATGAAAATGTTTGAACAGGTGATGACAAATTTGTATGTAAAGATGAATTTGATGCATCACTGTTTGTTGGCAATTTTTGTACACAGGGAGGGAAGGAGGAAGGGATGAAGGAAACAAGAAGGATAGAGAGGGGGGAGGAGAGAGAGAGGGAGAGAGAGAGAGAGAGGGGGGTGGGAGGGAAAGAGAGAATGTGTATTTATGTAAAAATTTAAAGCCACGTATCAGCTTAGAACTAGAAGGATGTTAATTCTTTGTAAAGCCTCGGTCACAAATGCCATTACGAACTGCTACGAACGATTTTCAGACAATGGAAATTCGGGAAGACAATGGAAAAACGGAGATTCATACAAAATTATCGTTAGTACAGACCTTTGTGACCGTAGCATAAAATGATATAAGTTAACAACCTTCTAGCTCTCAGCAGATGATATGTAAGGAAACTGAAACAAATCCTAAAGCAAGGGAAAAGCATTAGATGTATGATTATTGTTGTATTACGTTCTATATTGTGAGTGTAAAATTTATTGCTTTCCAAATAACATTCTCAAGTACTCTTTGCACTTGCCACTAGTACTGAAATGAGAGACAACATGTTTCCCACAAAAAAAAATCATGTTATTACATTTAAGCACTTCAAGTAATTTCAGTGTATGATTGTCAGAGTGTAGATTCAACATTTTCTCCTGTGACATTTAATTCTGAAGATATTTGTCATGGGCTTTATTCCATCCTATATATATGTTCAGAGTTTGAAGGGTTTTTAAGGACAGCCTCACAGTTCTGGCTACCTTGAGATATATCCACCGCTCAGACTGCCAAAGTTCATTGTATGGCTATATGAAAACTTTATAGCCATATGGTTAGTAATTTATGTTTGTCTACCGGGGTAGCCTAAAAGTTATAATAAAATGTAATAATTAAGCATGAAAATCGCATGTTTAAGTATTGTTTTGAGTGAAAACTCAATGAAGAATCAGGGTCCCGTTGTTGTTGGAACATTTTCATATCATCTTATTAAAATTGTGAGTGTGGCTTATTGTGAGTGCGCACTAGAAATGTGCAGAAACGTAAATGGGGACAAATCAATGTTTCACATACATGCCAAGTGGAGTACGATTGTCGAGGTCTGATGAACGAAGACTAGCATGTCACGTAAGACTGGGTATGGTAATGAAATCACAGGAGAACATTACTTTTATCGGAGAGATGATGACTAATTGATTGTATGTCCCCTTTGATTGATGGCTCTAGTACATATGGTACTATCTTCCTCTGCCTCTAATAAATTGAACATTAATGACGGGGTTGTTTAACATTGACTTGCTCTTTTGGAGTTGTACAATACTACATGGCTCTGCTCTGAGGTCTGCCCTTAAAGTGTACCAATCACCAAATCTTATTTTTTCCTGTATGTTACCTATAGTAGTTTCAAGGGAAAATATGAGGTTCTAACATTACTTCTGAAAAGAGATTATGCAAATTTAAATACACTCTCAAATTAATGAACATAAAAGGGACTTATGGGTAGTCTACTTGACGCACCCATACATGCTCGCATAAAATAGGGCCAGCACGGAACCCAAGTCAGACTTGGGTTCTGTGTGCGCAGTTTTATGTTATTCTCTGTTTTCTTCATACTCTTTGTCCCTCAGCCCGTAGTATGCAAGGTGAAGTTCTTTTAAGGTTGATTTTATACATTCTAGCTGTAAACACATTATTTTGTAGGTGAGATACCGTAACAGATACATGTACCGGTATATTTCCACCCCCGTCAACCGGTAGGATTTTTTGTTTTATTCTAGGATTTTCTTTAAAAGTGTTTGTGAATGTCTTTCACAGATCCTTGCAGCAGCCTAAACTTGAAAAGGAGACTTAATCAAATACTGATTTCTTTCTTTGTCAAATGGCAATACGTTGTGTTGATATACTGCAACCTTCTTGTCATACATACATGTATGTCTGATTGATTGATATACATGTGTGTAGTTCTTTGTTTGGTTTTATCCATGTACATATTTGCTTAAAAGTTTGTACAAATATGATCATCGGTATGAATTCTGAGCCTGCACCACATTAAAGTTCAAGAAAAAGATGAGTATGGTACATCCTTTTGAAGGTTTTTGGAAACACCATTTGGTAACCTTAGTGAAATGGCTGCTGATATTATTCTTTTAAAGGGGAAGTCCACCCTGATATTAAGTAGGTTTTAATAGAAGCAGAACAATAAGAGGAACAGGTAAGTGAAAGTTAGAGCAAATTCTGATGAGGAATAAGAAAGTTATGAATTTTGAAGTTGCAATCAATCAAACACAAATTGACAACGCTGACGTATCGTGCAAGCTACCCTCCGATTTGCTCTTTACTAAAAAAAATTCCCTCAAGAAAAATTTCAATCACACTCTCACCCTAAATATAATTATTGCAAATATGTCTCTATAGAATCCTGTTCCGTCATCAATAACAAAGAAAATGAAAGTTCATGAAATTTTATGTACAGACCATATGGAAGGGGAGCTTACAAGATTTGTCACAGAGTTGCCAAGTTGTGTTTGATTGATCGCTTCAAAAGTTCATAACTTTCTTATATTTATTCAGAATTCGCTCAAACTTTCAGTGACCTATTCCTCTCATTTTTCTGCCTCTATTTTAATAAACCAACTTATTATCAGGGTGGACTTCTCCTTGAAATGATATGGCAAACTATCCAAGTGATATAGCTTGCTATTTGTGTGCAGTAAACATGTATATATTGATACTATTCATACTTTGCATGTCATAGGGGTGTTTCACAAAGACTAAGATTGACTTTAAGTTGGACTTTACTATGGCAGGCCATTCATGCCACTGTTTGCTCTCACCATTGGTCTCTCAATTATGATCTTTAGATAATATTTTTTCCTTCAATAATGAACTACCAAACAAGGTAAATTCTGTAGATTTGTGACCACGATTTGTACGTCTCTTGAGAGACCAATGCCAATAAACGGTGAGAGCAAGTAGTGGCATGAAAGGCCTGCCATAGTTAAGTCCAACTTAAAGTCTATCTTAGTCTTTGTGAAACACCCCCTTGGTCTGTAGTTGGAACGGGTATATGATTGATGAGTTTGGTATGAGCAAATGTCATGTGTGATTATGTAAATACCATCCCCCACATGATTTATTCACCATAATGTGTTCCTAGATTTGAATTATGTGTCCATACGGCATTGTGATGACACATGAGTTGAATTCGTGGATATACGAGATAGACCAGACTTACATGCCTTATGTTTCTAACAGTAAGGAAAATGGAGTAGTTGACTTTTTATGGGGGGGGGGGTAGGGATGGGCACATTTTAGTCGTCCCCTCTGATTTGGTCTAGAGAAACATTTTCCTGAAAGATATTAGAAAAACCAAATGGAATTGTTTGTTCTTCAAGAATAAACAAATGCAGAAATTGCCCTTTGAAGAATGTTTTAAATACAAAAAATATTCTGTTTTGGCTTAGCGAAGGTTTGATAGCAAATTCATTGTAAAAGGTGCCTATCTGCTTCCAAAGTTAAGGGAAAACATTTCACTGGTGATATTGCTCAAGTAACCTTATCAATCCACAGTAGATCAATTTGTTCAGGCATTATCATGCAGAAAAATTGATTATTGCAGTCAAGTACTTTATACAAGGTCAGATCTCCCTTTAAGAATAACAGAACAGCCAAGCAATATGCTCCTGCCTGGTAGAACCCTGTTGGCACTTGGCAGTGGACGTAAACGTGGGCACATCTTTCTGGAAAGTGCCCCGTAGCCCGCATAAATTTACCCAACCCCTTGTTTGCTTCCACTTGTCAAATATAACAAGTGAATTGAGAAGTATGAAGTATGAACTTTATCTAACACACCTTCATTGCTCTAATCCACACACATGTCATCCGACTTTCAAATCTTTCATGACTTGTGTCAATTCCATTTCGCGTCTGGCCGAAGTCCCTCTTTTATTTCCCCGGCCGGACGACCTGATGAAATCCAACTTGATCAATATTTGAGGTGGTAATGTCAATGTTATCCTTTGTCCCACTTTTGACTGCCGTTTTCACTCCTCTTCTGTATTCAAATATGGCTGGACATGATGAAATCAAATATTTACAAGTACCTCTCCTGGGGGTTTCATTGTTTTCTTTGTCCTTAACACATCTCTTCATTTTGGGGCAAAATTGTAAGAAATAGGTATTGAAAAGTGAAATATTTTTTGCGAACAAATGATTTTGACTTTTGACTGCTATTGTGACTCTGTGTATGAATTCAAACACTGGCTGGACACGATGAAATCAAATATTTATGATTAAGTACCTTCCCTTGGGGTTTCAGGTTTTCTTCATCCTTCACACATCTCTTCCTTTTGGGACAAAATTATCAACTGAAAGATGAAATATTTCTTGCAAGCAAACGGTATAGAGTTTTGACGACCATTGTGACGCTTGGCGTATATTCAAATATGGCTGGACATGATGAAATCAAATATTTACAAGAACCTCCCCCTTGGGGTTTCAGGATTTTCTTTGTGCTTTATGCCTGTCTTCATTTTGGAAAAATAAATATATATACAAAATTGATAAAGAGAGAAATCTTACCTGTGGAACAGATGGCTTTGTATATGCTGTATTGTTTGGAATAGATTTCATGAAGGGACTGTAACTCAGGAATCATGGGTAAAGTATTTCTTTATTAAGTTGTTTATTTTATCACATTTTTTAATATTCAGACGCAAAAAGCAATGAAATACAATAGTTTTCACATTCGATGAGTTGTAGACATCTAATTTCATGAGATATCTTGCACATTTTCTCTTCATTTAAAAATATTGTAATTACATTGTACATGTATGTTTAATGTGCATTTTTGGAGCATCACACAATTTTGCTTGCTGCATTTTCCTGTAGATCTTTTTGTTACTATATATTGCTGTATATGAATATGGAATTTATTTAAGTAAGTAGAACTGTGTATGGAATAAATGAGTAGTACACGTGCTACAATATATAACCCTAAGTGGCATTGCAAAGGTCCTGCCGTTGAGTGAGCATTGGTCTTACATGAAGTGTAGAAGAACAAGACTGTTAGTGGAGCAATGGTGCAGTCAAATGTTTAAAAGCGGCTCTTCTTTTAGTTTTAGGCTCTTCTCTTTCCCCTTTTTTGTTTTGTTTTTGCATTTCAATGGGTAAGGGAGGGGGGTCTCTCTTTCCTCCTGTAGCCAGGCTAATGCCAGTTAAATTTACCACTTGAGATTGTCGACTTTGTATAGTTTTTACTTTATTTCTTTTGAAAACCTGTTTATGTCAACCAGAGCACAAAAATTACATACGGTAGCATCTATCCTGAGCCAGAAGGAGCCAACTCATATACTTTAACACATAGTACACGCCCTTTTGCTCTTACGAGATGATAATATGACCTAAATTCAGGGTATTTTCAATACCGTAGGTTTTTCAGTTGAGCATCAGAGTAATAAATTCAATATGTATTTCACCCTTCTGTTTTACTTTTCACGTTTCAAGGCTACCATAACACTTTTCTCCAAATACAGTATTGGTCTAAGTGTGCTTTTCAATGCATCAATTGATTAATTCTTCCTCTGCGCAGATCTGAGTAATGTCATGTGCACTTTCAAATTAGGATTCCATTTAGACATCCTGAATACAATGATGAGAATGGCATTATCTGTAGAAATGCACTTTCCATATCAACTCCAATAATTTTGACACCTGTAACATATAGATGTTTCAGTTTTATTATTGAAATATGGCATCAGTTGGCTGTCATTATGTTGGTAAGACAAGAAATTTAGAGAATTTGGAGTAAAATGCATTGCGAACATGTGATAGCACATTTTCTTGTTGTCTTTTTTATTTTTAAATTGTTGTTCATATGATTTGTTTTACTTCCCCCTAAGCCCAGAGAATCTTGGATCTATACCTCCGTAATTGATTTTTCTTCTTCTTTTGTCAAGTACATGCGCATCTGTAATGATTTGGATTCATTAATGCTTGGAAATGTATATAATTATCACTATTAATAGCCAGAAGGGCATTAACTCATATACTTAAACATGGAGTTAACACCCGTCTGGCTATAAACAGCCCATAGCCTTCTTTTTTCAATTTGATTGTAGTGTAGATAATGAACGTCCACCTCTGCCTACTCATATCAACCAATCTTTTATAAGATGCTATAGCAAGATGTCCAAGAGTTGGAAGAAAAGGACAACTAGATTATCCTCTACCCATCTGACCTTTCACGGCTGTGATTTGAACAACAAGTGATGTTTTGAGTTCTTGGAAAGAAACCAATAATCAAACAATCAAATCTGAACTGAGATGCTTTGTTTGTGTTACATTTGAACAAATATTAGCTTACACATGTATACATGTATGCAAATCTGGGAAATATGAAAATAGAGTAATGTATTGTGATCAATAATTGCTTAACAGTAATATTAAATGTTTAATTTATATATATATATATAAACATATTTCTTTACCTCTAACTGCATTCAATATTCATGAGAGAAATCACATGATACATACTTGTTATCATAGCATTTAATATCCAGAAAAGAAATTGCACATTTCTATTATCGTTTTATGGTTGTTATTACATGCAATGAAACCCAAATTAGTTTTTCTTGGAATATGCAAGTGCATTGCCCCAATTTGGGGGATTCCATATTGAAATGAGGGGGTGTAATATAAAGGCTTCCAGGAAGAAAAAGATATGTAGGGATTCTATTGGAAAGGAAAGATGATGGCTAGATATATCATCAGCTTTTTTGTATCCAACCGAAAGTGGACACTATAATTGTTCCTTGTTATTGGATTTAGACTTCAAATGGTATATTTCATCATTTCTGACAGTTTGTATGCCCTGCTATGAAGAGGAGAGTCATATGTGAGAGTGAGTGAGAAAGAGTAAACACAAAAAGAAAGTGATATTTTCTCTATGCATTGAAACAAAATCCTAAAAATTGATGGTTAAAGTGATGTAAAATTGGCAAAAGGGATACAAAAAATAATGAAAAGATTAGAAATTATTTATTATTAAGGGCTTGGAATGATAAAACAGGCAGTTTTTTTTTAAAAATGTACCTGTTGAAAGAGAATTAAAGGCAATATCAAGATAAGAGGAAAGTAAGAAATGGAGATAAGTAGGAAGAGGAGAGAGAGAGAGAGAGAGAGAGAAGAGAGAGAGAGAGAGAGAGAGAGAGAGAGAGAGAGAGAGAGAGAGAGAGAGAGAGAGAGAGAGGGGGGAGGGAGGGAGGGAGAGGGAGAGAGAGAGGGGAAAGAACTAGAGATGCAAAAGTGAGATATCAAAAACAAGACATTTAGAGATGGGGAGGGAAAGATATGTGAAGACAGAGACAGGGTATAGTGTGATAGAAATCAAAAGAAAAAAATAATAATAGGGAGAGGGGAATAGAGGGAGGGAAAGAGATTGAGAAACAGGAAAAGAAATGGATAGATGGAGTAAGTTAGAGCCCTTATAGAGAAATAAGAGCATCATGTACATATAGCAACGGTAACCAGGCATGCGGTATTCAGTTAGGCATTATGATTATATCCTCTCTGTAAGTTTGCCGCTGGCCTAACTGAATTTCCTGGCGGTGACGTTTAAATTGGCAGTGATGGAAGACCTATTTTGCGTACCCCAACAGGACATACCTCTATTAGCCCGTATACAACCGAGCTCCGCCTTCCTCTCGCTCTATACATGAATGTCCACTCTGATAATACTCTCTAAATGGCTGCATTCAAATATGCTTTGCCTTTGATGTTTGAGTGCTGTTTTGGAGAATATGAAACTGACTCGGGCTGGAAGAGATTGAGAAGAAGGAAAAGACCAACAAGTGAAACAAGAGGAGAAAGAGAAGAACGGAATACAAGGGACAGAAGGAGCAGAATTGAGGAATAACTTAGGAGAAAGAAACGAGACTGGAGAAGGAAATGTTGATGATTTAAAGATGTAGGCCTTAAATGTACATGCATAGGGGCAGATCCAAGATTCTGTAAAGGGGGAGGGAGGGCACAATTTAAGAAAAAAATCACAAGCAAAAGAAATTCTGTGTATTTTGAGTAATGCCAGATAGGTTTAAAAGGGGGTAGTATATGGGCCAGTTATGCCTATCTCCGAATTTGTCAATTCATGGTGGCCTACACTTTAAGAATTCTTATGAAATGTTTTGAAACCTGTTTCCTAAATAAATCTGAACAAACCTCAATTTTCTTGAAAAGGTTAGTGTAGTTTACATGCAGGGAATAGATATTTGGATAATGAGCATAGTTTAAGTTGATAAACCATTTAGCATTTAGAATGGTGTGATGCATAAAAGTCAGGACATTTGTGCAAGTATTAGGCAGGGTAACAAAGAAATAAATTCAGACTTCAGAATGAATGTGTTACAAAAAATGAGATTTAATAAATGTTAATGATGAAGCCTTTTGCTCATTGTTTTCCTTACTGTTGCTATAAATTACTCTTGAACAAATCTAACATCGAAAGTAAATAAATTCTTGTAAATAGTAAATGACACTAATTTTAACCCAAAGTTTCAAATGTGTTTTTGCCAACATTTTAGAATAGATTTATATATGTAAATATGCATACGTCTTAATAACAGTAAAAAAAAAATTTAAAATTGGCAGTAATCAAATGTTAGATTGGGTCTCTCAGAAATAAAATAAGAATTTATTATTGCTAGAGAAATTATTTTAAAGATGACCGACAATTGCCAAACATATAGCTTGAAGACAAAGACCAGTTCTGGTCATGCGATTGCATTGTAAAAGAAACGTTGTGGAATCGATCAGAAAAAAGGTTGATCGTCTAGCATATAAGTATTGGTGTGTACTGCAAGGTTCTGGAATGATCAAAATGATAAGAAATTTGGCCCAGTCTTGGTAAAGTTACAAGCACTGTACACAGAAAGATGTATATGCGACTACGCGACCACTTGCGCGATATCTATTTGATCCCAATAGATATAATAATTTACCAAATATATCAATTAGTAGGCAGTTTCCCGACTTTCCGGCAAAATTTGTATCATCACGTATTAGTCAAAACATATTCTTTCACATGATTGGTAATGAGAGCTTCCATTTCATTTTTTTGAGAGAGGGGCATTTCCAAAACTGGTCTTTACCTTTAACTAGTCATAATGATATTCATCATGTGGGCTCATATGTTATCTTTCAATCAAATTCTTTATTATGTTCGAAAGAGTCTCTAAAATGTTGGAAATGTAAGTGCCTCTAATCAATACTGAAATAAAGTATGGTTGAGACAGAAATTTCTAGAATGATGACTGACATTCACCACACATGTAGCATAACCAGTCATAGTGATATTCATCTAGAGGATCTGCTTCTGGTGTGACTTCAATGGTTCTACCATTGATTCATATCCAAGACATATCAGCGTCAATCTAATTCAATTTGGTCTGTATCGTTGGAACCAGGATTTCATATTCCAGGAGGACGATATGAAAAGGTAATCAGTGAGTCATGGCCTACCAATGATCTCAGAATCCGATGGATGGATATCATTGGTCTTCTGACCTGTCTCTTCCGAGAGGTGCATTCCCATTAGCCCAAACAAGCTCACGCTGGAGGTAATGACCCAATCAGCTTTTCATGAGGAAATAGTCCAAGTTCAAATAACCCATCTCTTTTATCACAAGTCAAGCAAGCCTGCTTGCTCAAGGAACTAGCTCGAGCTTCAGAGCATCATGTCTGCTGAGAGTGAGACTTTTGTTGATTCGTATACATGCACTTTTATATTGAGTGAATTAATTACCTTCTTGCACTCATTAAATGATAGCCGCAGTTTGCTCATTGCCGAATGAAATAGTGGACCATTTCGTGAAGATACCCTTGTATGTGTGGGGTAATTGTCTGAGCTGATATCCTAAGTACAAAGGTGGAATAGCCCGGTATTCCTGTCTTCACTGGGCATTAGCTCATATTAGTTTTGATTGGGCTAATTTCCCAGATTCAGAATTTGCAGGCTGTATTGAAAACTTGGCCTGATGAAAACATGCCTCATCTTCTAACCTGTCCTGCAATGAGACTGAAATTATTTACCCTCTAGCAGTACAGACTTCTACATTCTTGTCTGGGTTTTACTGTCTTCAGTTTGACTGATTGCATGCATGGGTCCAACCATTGAGGTTTCAGTGGTCCTGTAATTTTTTTTTTTTTTTTTGGGGGCAACTTGCAGGGTGAATGAATTCAAAATAAAAAGTCTGATGAGGAGGGGAACTAAAACGGATGGGTCTTATTCAATGAGCATCTCTTTACCTGATGTCTGGAGTTGAAGACTAGACGATGCCATCTAGTAAGTACGGTAACGACGATGAGGAGGGGATCTGAAGGATCGGTCTCATTCTCCTCATCCAATAAGTATCTCTTTACCTGATGTCTGCTGCAGGAAATTGCCTATTTCTTAAGAATGAAATTGGTATATGTGTATGCATGGAGCACCATGAGGTCAACCCATCACAAAAGGTTATTGCCCTGCAATGTGTAAAAGTGTAAAAATGTGCAAAGTGTAATTTTTTTCTTCCCCAGGAGCATTTTGAAAGAAACATAATATACATTGATGAGAATGCTGTTGTATGTTTTCACAGGATTATTACTTGGTATTTGTTTATTTAACAAGAGCTATTCTTTATTTGGCTTTGATAAATCATTGATTGATACATTAATTTAAAAAATATATCTTAATTTATGTAACTGATCAGAATTGATAGAATGTATATAAAAAAGTATCTTTAAGTCTGTAAAAGTTCTAAGAATTTAACTGATAGTATACAATAGCCAAAATTACTTTGCTGGAGTCTGAGGAAAATAGGTGATATTTCAAAATGAAACCATATTTGGCAGGTTAAAAGTGAATTCCAGTTCTCAAATTTGAGAGTGAGTACGTGGTCGATCTGTTGGGTATGTTTGCATCTGTATGACATTGATGGATAATTGGAGAATTCATGCCAATTTGATTCAAGGAGACGACAGCTCTGACTCTGGTGAGATTTCTTCATTTTGATCTTCTGTTGAGACCCAAAAGGACACTAACTTAAGCATTAAGTTTAACACCCTTCTGGCTCTGAGCAGTTCATTTCCTTAGGACTTATGTGAACCCTTTATTTTTCAAATTATGTTTGCATTAGTGATGTGAAGTAGAGTGACGGATGAGAAATTCTCATTTTGATTTCTTCTGGTGAGGGCCAAAAGGACACTATCTCCCATATACTTTAGCATAGAGTTAACGTTCTTATGAATCCCGGCACATAGCAGACAATTTCCTTATGTGAAATCTTCACTCAGTCACATTATGTTAGGATTGGTGATGTGAAGTAGAGTGATGGATGAGAAATTCTCATTTTGATTTCTTCTGTTGAGAGCCAGAAGGGCCTTAATGTACTTGGAATTAACGCCTTTCTGGCTTCAAGCAGACAATTTCATTTTTTAAAATCTTCATTTAATAGCTGATGTTTGCATCGGTGATGTGAAGTGGGGTGATGGATGAGAGATTTTCATTTTGATTTGTTCTCTTTAGAGCCAGATGGACGTTAACTCCTATACTTTTACATGGAGTTAACGCCCTTCTGGCTCTCAGCAGACATTTTCCTTTTTTGAAATCTTTATTAAATAGCTGATGTTTGCAATAACTTTGCATAGATGATGTAAAGTGGGGTGATGTGTGAGAAATTCTCATTTTGATCTCTTCTATTGAGAGCCAAAAGAACACTAACTCTCACACTTTTACATTGAGTTTCTTCATTGTCTGAATATGAGATGAACTAGAGGGATGGGTTTCTCATTTTGATTTCTTCTGGTGAGAGCCAGGAGGGCATTAATATACTTTGAATTGATGCCCTTCTGGCTTCAAGCAGACAATTCCTTTTTTTGAAATCTTCATTTAATAACAGCTATTTGCATATACGGCAGATGATGTGAAGTATGGGCATCCTTGAATTGACAGGTATCAAGCCTCCCTCTATTTGCTCTGCTCCCCTATCTTTCTGCTCCCTCAGGGCTCCACATCAAACACTTCTAGGTATCCTAGCTCCCCAGGTATACTCTCTTGGAGAGTCTGCGTATCCTCTCTTGGAGAGTCTACTATCCTATCTCTCTATAGGCCTGTCTTCATCAGCTCGAGATTGCCAAATAACCCGCTATTTTAACTATCCCGTTCGCAAATTATCCAGCTAATTTGCGTCTTCATCAGCCCGCAGTTGCAATTAGCGGGATATTTGGTCGAGATAGTCATCCCAAGATATCTTGGGCTAGTTTGCAAACTATCCCGCTATTTGGCAAAATATCCCGCTATTTGTCCGGTGCGTCTTCACCAGCCCGAAGACTCGCACTATGCGCGGACGCTGACCAAAATATCTCGAGCTAATTTCTCAAGATTCAAGATTCATGAAACTCGAGCTGATGGAGACGTGATTTGTAACTTCAGTCTTATTTCCCAAATCAGAAATAGCTGGCTATTTGGCAATCTCGAGCTGATGAAGCCACTCCTTATGGGATAGCACTCTTTAGCAGGCTTCATGTTCCTGCTGATTTCAAGAGACCTAAATTCTAGGGAAAAAAAGATCTGCAATTCTGTTTCTAAATTGGCAATGCATGATCATGACATATGTACATGCACATGTATGTGTGCTTTTATGATTCCGCAATCTGTCGTTATTGTGATGATTGTCTGGTTATACATTGGCAAGTCAATGTTTTAGAATGAATGTGTTTCAAAGCAAATTGTAAGCTTGTGTTTTACTCTTGAAGTTGTATGCAAACCATTTTCTGTACCCTTTCCTCGTTACATTACCCTTAAAAGGAGTCTTAAAAGGCCTGGGGTGCCTGAACGGAAGTGACATGGCGAAATGGCAAAGTGCGGGGGATAATGAGAGGGATTAGCGTCGACGTGACCCGACTAGGTTAACAACATGCCTGATCAAAATATGCCCGATCAAAACATGCCCTTAGATTCAAATTTCATTCATACTGGTTCAGCCCTCAAAGGGCAGCTCTCTGTTGTTTTGGCTTCCATTTATCTTAACCAGTTGAATGCTAAGCCATGGATAACTTTGAATGAAGTCCATGATTAAAGACACACTTTGATTGGAATGAAGCAGTTCTCAATCTGGTTAAAGCCGTTTAAAGCCATTAATTTGAAGTGGAAACAGGGACAGAAAACAAAGCCAATTTAGTTTATTACCATGTCTAGATGGTCTTTACCCACTCTGGGGGGTGTTTCACAAAGACTAAGATTGACTTTAAGTTGGACTTAAGTATAACAGGCCGTTCATGCCATTGGTTGCTATCCCAATTGGTCTCTAAATTATAATCTTTAGATAATATTTTTCCTTCAATAATGAACTATCAAAAATGTAAACTGTGTAGATTTAAGACCACGATTATTACGTCCCTTGAAAGACAAATGCAAGTAAATGGTAAGAGCAAACAGTGGCATGAACGGCCTGTTATACTTAAGTCCAACTTAAAGTCGATCTTAGTCTTTGTGAAACACCCCCCAGGTCTGCCTTTCTTAATCAAGCACTCAAGAAGAAATATACCAGGGACCCGTTTCACAAAGCCTTTTTTCAATGACAAATGACAAAAATCAGTGACAAATCTGCTGATAACCAATCAGAAGCATGGATTTCACTAGCATAAAACAAAGACTGTCATTTGTCACTGATGACAAGTTTTGTGAAACTTGTCCCAGGCAGTATATCAGGAATTATTATTATCGAGGGACTCATTACCTAGAATCAGCCTGCAGATATTAGATTGATATGATGGATGATTGATGAAGAATCATAATATGCCCCGGCAAAATGAGTGATACGATACAAGTCATAGGACAAATTTATAATGACAAGCAAAATTGTTCATCCTTGTCATGTAATTCTACAAAAGATCAACACCATTCTGCTTGCCAAAGTTCAAGTGACAAATGGATTTCCTACTGCCTTACAAATCTGTCTTGAGATCAAAATAGAATCCAGACATCTGTGATCAAGAACAATGTTCTCCCGGGAACATCCCTCAAGATTTGTGTTTTATCTCTCCAGAGATGTCATGTTCTTAAATGATCTTCTTGTACAGCGCTTTCAGATGAAAGGAAACTTGGTGCAAAGAATGACAGAGATGGATGGACCCTGAATTAAACAAGTTTCCTTTTAGAAAGGATGCTCAAGCTATAATGTTTCATTGGGTGCGTTTATGCTCAACTTTTTCAGGCCAGAATGTGGCTTTTGTTACGCGTTTCGTTCAAAACACGGTTGTGTCCTTTCTCATTTTCGTATATAATGCCGATAAACGTCGATTTAAAATCGTAAACTCACAAAAAGGTGCGTTTTGGATCGGCGTTTCTCCAAAAAGATGGTTTCTGGGGAAGCATAAACGCACAATCATTTGTAAACACGTTTAAATGACGTCATTATAAACGTAGCATGTGCAGTGCAGGTTTGCGAATCCAGCTGCAAAGCCCGAATTTGCCTGGAAGAGCCGGAGAAGGGAAGCATAAACAGTACCCCGTTGAACTGCGTTTACGATGAGCGTTTACGATGAGCGTTTACGATGAGTGTTCGAAACGCTCATTCTGCCTTCAAAATTGAGCATAATCGCACCCATTGTGTGACATTCTGTTGTACGATGTCCACACAAGGAAGAAATTATAAGTGTTTGCATAGAAGTAAAAGGGAATGCCCAAGATATTTAGCAATTTTTTTGTCCTATTCAATGAATGTATACGAAAAATGTAAATCAAAAATAACATTTCAAGTGTCATTTTCTTGTTATGTGGCTTATTCAATCTCTAGTAGGGCACCGAACTTGACAAAATCATTTCATATATGAAAATGAAATGAATGAAATGAATGAAATGAATGTACAGGACATAATACCTTAGACTTGCCTAAGAAATGTTTAATTTTGCTCGTCTAAATGGGGAGGGGGAGGGTAGGGGCTGATTGAACTTGAACATGAGTTTATGATTCTCTCTGACATTCTTCGGGTCCTGTATATATGGAGACCACCTTTGTTGTCATGTGCAAACCATATGATTCAAGTATTAAAAGGAGATAGGGCCATGCACATAATTGTAGAGGGCTCTATATGTGTACAATATGTTGTATAGTTCTGTTCGCCTGAAAGGGGTGGGGGAGTGATGGGACTTGAAGATGAGTTTATGATCTGTCATAGAGGCCAGTATGGAAACCTTCTTTTTTTGTCACATGTTTGTTTTTCAATTCAAGTAATATAAGATAGGGTCAAGAAAAATTGTATAGCTATATGTACAATACATTGCATATATTATGTGTAGTATGTCCTATAGTTGAGTTCGTCTGAATGGGGCATGATGGCACTGGAAGGTGAGGTTTTGATCTGTGACATTCATCCCATATAATATATGCAACATATGGTACATATAGCTAGATACATTTTCCTTGACCTTATCTCTCGATACGTGAATTAAAAAACGTACATGTGACAACAAAAGAAGGTATCCATACTGGACTCTATGACAGATCATAAACTCATCTGTACTCATATGTACAATATGTTGCATATATTATATGTGTAGTATATCCTATAGTTGAGTTTGTCTGAATGGGGGATGATGGCACTGGAAGGTGAGGTTTTGATCTGTGACATTCATCCCATCCATCCCATCCTATATGGATACCATTTTTGCCGTCATGTGCAAGCCATATGATTCAAGTAAGATGAGATAGGGTAATGCAAAAAAAAAAGAAGAAATGTATGGAGCTCCATGTGTACAATATGTCGTATAGGTGTGTTCGTCTGAAGGAGGGCAGGGCGATCAAACTTGAAGATGAGGTTATGATCTTCTGTGACATCCATTGATCCAGTCTTGCATGGAGACCATCTTTGAAGTTTGTTTTCATGTGCAAGTCATAGGACTTAGGTATGATCATGTCTGGTCATGAATGCAAAGAACTGTGTAGATTTCTATGTATACAATATTTTGGAGAAAAAATTTGAGTCTAAATTGGGAGAGGGGACAAGGTGAACATAGTTTGCAGGCACAAACCCTTGTCAGTCACTATGAGTAACAGTGTCTGCACTGGGAGACTAGGCAGACAGCAGACTGCACAGGCTCTGTACTTTAGCTGCTCCGGACACAGCCAGAGACTAACAGAGCTAGGCTCTGGTCAAGGCTTATATAGGAATTGTGGTAAAGTGTCAAATTAGGAGCCTGTACCTGCAGACTAAGGTGAACACATTTGGAGATGAGGTAATGATCCACAAGCTATGATGCTCGAGGCCAGCTTTGTTCTCATGTGCAAGACATTTGATTCAAGCAAGATGAAAAAGTTATTTTGAGATGTCTGATGTACGGATGTTGTACTTGTACATGTACATATATCTTCTGCCGGGAACCATCTAGATGGGTGATTAAAACTGATAGATTATAACACCCTTGTGGTGCTCAGGAAATGATGTTTGAAAGTAAAGATGACATACAAAAATGCTTAAAGGGATTGGGTATCTTTGTCTCAGATTCTAAACAAAATCCTGGATTTAGCTCATGCTGCAATCATAATTATAAACCTTTAGGTCAGTCAGGAATCCCATGACGTTTACAAGCCGATCGCCCGTCTGATTATCAAGATATTTATGATTGGAGTTCAAAATTTCAAAAACCGTTTTCCCAATGGTTTTTATAACACTACATTGTATTGGGGAAAATGGGTATGGTAAAACTGGTCACTCAAAGATTTTTACTTTTTTGAGGCACTTCTTGATCATTTTGAAGCGCAATTTTTTTTAGGGCTTCAATATTACACCATATCACAGACACTGATAACACGTAGGGCCCTGCATCTCAGATTTAACATTGTCAAACGATACCTTTAAAGTGACTCGGTAACATTGCCTCAGATTCTGAAACAAAATCCTGCATGGGTTTAGCTCATGCTGGAATCATAATTATAAACCTTTAGGTCAGTCAGGAATCCCATGACGTTGACAAGCCGATCGCCCGTCTGACTATCAAGATAGTTATGATTGGAGTTCGAAATTTCGAAAACCGTTTTCCCAACGGTTTTTATAACACTACAGTGTATTGGGAAAAATGGGTATGGTAAAACCGGTCAATCAAAGATTTTTACTTTTTTGAAGCACTTCATGATCATTTTGAAGCGCATTTTGTGTAGGGCTTCAATATTATACCATATCACAGACGCCGATAACACGTAGGGCCATGCATCTCAGATTTAACGTTGTTACACGATGCCTTTAAATCAAAGATCTTTGTGTTATGATAAGAAACAGAAATGTAGAGTAGACAATGCTTACAAATCTGATTTTGCTACAGGATAAAAAACAACAACACCAGTGTTTAATTTCCTTGAGTGCGAATGGGCCTTCATGAACAAGGTATTTTTTATGTAGTTGTCAGTGGTACAATGAATTATAATACGAGTGCTGCTGCTGTTGTGTCTATCTTAAAGATTGCATGTTCACCTAGATAAACATGAACCTCTTACATATTATACATAGCTACACACATGGATGTTTCTAGAGCTGGGGGCTGTGACAACCCCCCTAAATTTTGATATCTTTATAGGCTATCGGCGAATCACAAAAATTACTGAGTTTTTTCATTATGGGAGAAAAAATGTGAACATAAGTTTGCAAATTTGCACAATCTGACAATCCATTTGTTTACTTTGTTGGCAATTTTGAATATCTAGTGACCCTTTTTGTTGTTGCTTGTTTGAATTGAAGTTTACTTGTTGGCAAATGTTGTGTCACCACCACCCCCTTATTCAAAATGGTATAGGATGCCTCTGGCTAGAGGTGTCATGAAGCATCTCATTATTTACCAACAAGATGTGATGAGAGATAGGCCAACCCCATGCCAAGGGAATTGTTACATTGAATCATGTTAGAGATGTAAGACCTCAGCTGTTGCCACCATCTTCCTTCAGCATTGCATGGTCCTGATGTGTATAGGTATAGGTACATAGTTTCAAAACTCAGAAAGCTAGTAAACGGAATTAACTCAGTGGCAGTTTCAGTATTCATGATTTATAGGGTTTAAATTTGGTAACATTGGCAGGGGGATGAGGGGCACATTTTTTCAGGTACCCAGGGTAAAGTGAAGTTCTTGCAAAATTTCGTTTTGCAAGGGGGGGGGGTACCCCAGAAATCCACCACTGCATGGCTACTACCAATTTTTAAAAATGTTGATTAATTGATTAATTTATTTGCTTATTTGTTTATTTATTCATTTACTTATTTATGTATCTATTTATTTATTTATTAATTCATTATTATTATTATTGTTATTATTATTATTATTGTTATTATTATTTTTATTACTATTATTATTATTTTTTTTTTTGGGGGGGGGGGCATGTCTTATGTAATTGGTTGATTACTGAGCCTGAAAATTCTACATTTAAACTCATCAGTAATGTTGCTAGTAGAAACCAGTAAATATGAATCTAGATCTGCAGATACCGATATGATTGTTAGCTCCATGTGTAGGGTAAGGAGAGAGGTTGAGATAGGGATGTGATGGGATAGGGATTAAAATTATGGAAAGTTAGACTAGTAGGTTTGGTTGAGCTGCAGCAGATCTTGAGACTGTTTGCAGTTTGATATCGTGTATAATACTAATAGGGTGCATGGGCTATGGTTGGTAGAAAAAAAAATAGACAAAGATGGGAGACGGGTATAGGAGGTAAAGTTTGGAGACGGTTGTCAACACAACATTGAACGAATGACAAAATGGGTCATCTCAGCATGTTGCTAGCACGGATGTGTATCATGTGTCATGCGTTACATGATGTCATGTGATCCGATGGTGTCACATGATGGCCAGGAGGGTGGCCATGACAGGTAACCCTCTGTCAATTCCATGACCCCAAGATCAGGATGAAATGGATAGTCTATCCTTTAAGTTGAAACATACATGTAGGCCTAATGTAGGCCTTCTGATAATTCATTTCAATTCAATTCAATTCTCATTTATTTCAGTCACGGCTACAAAATACATTGATACAAAAGATACAAAACAATTCATGAACAGATTTAGAAAATGAAAAGGGGAACTACATAAATAAAGCCCTTAGGCCTTGTACAATCATAGTTCCCAAAGCATTCATAGCATAATGTAAAGCAAAGATTAAAAAAAAAACAACATATAACACAAATATAAACAAAAGATAAATAACTATACATTAATGAGAATCAATAATTTCTATATCATAAAAGTAAAGTTTGAAAATGAGGTCTGAGGCTGAAGCCGTTAGATGTTAGATAATACCAAATGATAACAATTCTGTTAAATCAAACATCATGCGTTAGACTTTGCATTTTCTTTTACATACTTGGGAAGTACAGGTTTGTATAGAGTAAATGAATAAGTAGAGAACAATAGGATGGTTTTATTGTATCATTAGATAAACTCTTAGTGAACTTGCATTTAATAGCAGATTTTTTTTTTTTGGGGAGGGGCTGGGAGGATGGGGGCACTACCAGTACATGTTTCCTTTTAACACCCAGGTGGCAAACCTTAAGTACACAAAATAAAATGTGCCCCTTAATCATGTCCATGTATCCATTTATCCCTTTGATAACCCCCCTTTATTCGCTTGGAGAAAAAAATTGTCAGAGATTTTTCAGAATTGTCCCCCCTCCTTTAAA
Source organism: Mesocentrotus franciscanus (assembly GCA_037976565.1). NCBI lineage: Eukaryota > Metazoa > Echinodermata > Echinoidea > Camarodonta > Strongylocentrotidae > Mesocentrotus > Mesocentrotus franciscanus. The sequence goes on from CP137677.1 coordinate 12,938,729, forward strand.
ATATTTTTTTAAACACAATCCTGGATTCACCAATTGCCCAGCTGCCTGTAATGACACCCCCATTCCTTTTTTCATCAGTAATAAGTATCCTTACCATGCCTCTCCTAACCCCACCCTGAGGTGATAATGAGCCATGTATGTTTTGAGACCAAGCCCATTGTCTGGCTAGGTGTGCTAAGTCCTGTGCAGGTAATAGGATCATCCTCTTTAGTAGCTTGTCTGCCTGTCTCTTGTATAAGTTAGGTTCAGAGGACAGTCCATTAACATTAAATTTAAGCCTGGTTTGAAACTTCAAAGTTATCTCGTAGTTAGGGACCGTGTGGACACACTTTTGGTTAAGAAACTTTAAGTTTGTTCAAAGTTAATATACACCACAACAAATCTTAAAGATACTATGCCCCTTTTGCAGCCAACATCAAATTCTATAGAACTTTGCAGGAATTATGAATATGTCATGTATGTCCAATCTGTGAAATTTAAACGTTAGCAGTGTCCTAATATTCAAATTATGCAAGGAAACCCGTTTACTTGCTAGACTTCACTGTCAGACACTATTGAGTGACTGACTGGCTTTTTCATCTTTGGTAATAACATACATAAAATGAGCTGTAAAGGGTACATGAGCATTTGTCTACATCAATAACCCACTTCTTGTAATGGCCAAAATTAAACTGATTGAATCTTTGCGCAGCATAAAACGTACGACCATTCGGTACAATGGTCTGAAAAATCAGACTATTACTTACTGGCTCTATAGCTCCTAAGTCGATTCGACAACTAATAGTCGTTATTTTCCCACTTAAAGACATTTTCAAGCCCCCCTTTTTTTAGGGAAGTTCTAAATAAGTATTGTCTTTCAAATGCCGTTGGAATTTAACCTTTTCATTTTTTTGGCCTGCAAATGGGACATAGTACCCTTAAAGCAAGTGTAAGTAGCAGGGTGGTTCTCTTTCAAAGTTAGGTGCAGTGAGGACGCAATTACCTTTGAGATTATGCCAGCTTGTACAGTTGTAGTTACAAGACTGCTTGCCCAGCTTGGAGTTTAAAACTTAGAATATTAAGTTGTTTTGGTCCTGTGTGAACCCTTACCATGGTGGATAACTTCAAAGTTTTGCAAACTTAAAGTTTAAAACTACGGCTGTCTCGTGTGAACATAGCTCGTCTCTTGTAATGTTACACATGCATTATTGACACAACAGTGACCAATTAGGGATAGATAATACCTGGAGATGTGAGTGTATTACTTAGGGAAGCAATAACACCTTTGCTGGATGTGTTGAGATAAGAATTGATGTTAAATTAAAGTGATAGACCAGTTAGTGATGGATCTGTTGGGGAGCTTTACCATTCTAAATGTACTTAATTCTGCATTACATGTAGTTACTAGGTAGATCCTTTTTATTATTTAGATATGAGACAAAAAAGTAGTTATCACATGTCATTTGGTCCCTTTCATTTTAAGAGAAGCTGGTTTCAGTTATTATTTGTATTCTTACAAGATACAAGCTTTACCATAATTAGTTACATATTTAAAAATAATCATGAGTTTAGATAGATTTTAAGCTAATTTCCAAAGTTTACACAGATTCAATGGGTCCTTCCTGAAAGTTTATGGGCAGATCTTGCAAGATTTTGAACTCAAACTTTCATCCTAGTCTTGTGGACTGATTTTCTAATATCAGTTACATGATCCTTTGAATATATCTTCAATAGATTTCCTGTCTATTCAGAGAATTACTCTTTTATCGACAGTTTCCCTGTCCCATTGATATTCACGCCTACTTTACATGTTTAATGGCAATGGGAAGTGTGCAAGAGATTAAGAAGGATTAAGAAGGATTATCCCAGCCCAGCCCAACTATGACATATGGATCAGAAACATGGTCATTGACAAAGGATCTAGAACAGAAGCTTGTGACTACTCAACGAGCCATGGAGAGAAAGATGTCGCATTTATCATTGCGAGACAAAATCAATCACAAAATCATATGCCAGAAAACAAAGGTTAAAGACATCATGGAGAAAGTCAGAGAATCAGAGTGGAGATGGGCTGGACATGTAGCAAGACTTCAGGACAATAGATGGACAAATCGTTTAACAGAATGGCAACCAAGGACGGGAAAGAGAAGAAGAGGAAGGCAGAAGAGAAGATGGAGAGATGACCTAACATCATACATGGGAACGGCCGCTTGGACTAGGACAGCTAGAGACAGAAGAGAATGGAAATGTTATGAGGAGGGCTTTGTCCAACGTCTGGATGAACTATAGCCTGATAGATAGATAGATAGATAGATCCCAGCCCCATTCAGGCCTTGTATGTTTGACTTACTCTATACTTATGACTCACTAAAAATAGATGTTGTATTGCTTCTTTGGTCTTTCATCCAAGTACCGGTAGATAAACTGAAAGCCCCCGTAGTTGTATCTCTTGATCTAAATGTAGGTCTATATAGTAGCTTAGTTGTTATGTAGTATGTAAGAAGTGAAAGATGTGTAGCTCATGAATATCATTATTGTTCCTATTTTTATATAAATATTTGTATATGAAAAGTCTGACTGTTAAATTCATAACAGTCTTTATCCTTGCTCTTTGTATTTTTATTTTATATATTTCTTTTCACTTGAAACATTAATATTTTGTATTCTTGTATACATGTCTTGTGAATGTGCCCAAAGTCTGTGTATATATAATTTTGTTATGTACTTAAGAAAAAAATGAAATGAAAGGTAAACAGATGATCTTTTTCCATTGTAACTTGTACAATCATCTTGAAATCCATATCAATGATGAATTCAAATTTCAGTGATTGCTATTTGAACATCAGGGCCCCAGTTTCATAAAACTTGTTATCAGTAACAAGTGTCCCATCTCTATAACGATCTTGCTCTTAGCCAATCAAATGCAATGATATCAGTAACTGTTAACTGTAGTTATTGCAGGTTGTTAAAGATAACAAGTTTTATGAAACAGGGCCATGTATTACAAGGATATCAAATATCACCAGAACTGGCCTAACCCTCCATTTTGACATGGTTTGTGTAATCATGTACCTGTAGCCTGCTGTAGGTGTGATTCAAGAACTCAATACATCAGTCACGAAGAGCAACCAAAATAGGCCTGTTATTTGCTAATGGCTTTTAATGGTGAGACACAGAGCAAACAATTAAGGATGTGATGGGTGTGTAAATTAACAGATAAACAAGGAACTATTGTGGGATGGTCTGGGACTAGTGTATTTTGGCTTGCCTGGTTACACGCTCCCTGTCTTTATCTTCTGTCGTCCATGTTTGCTTGTCGTATTTATGACAGGATTGGAGGGGGATGTGTTACACAAGGGGAGAACATCCTTGTAGTAGAAGTAGGCCTATCAAGTTCCCTGCTTTAAAGGCATCGTTTGACAATGTTAAATCTGAGATGCATGGCCCCACGTGTTATCAGTGTCTGTGATATGGTGTAATATTGAAGCCATAAAAAAATTGCGCTTCAAAATGATCAAGAAGTGCCTCAAAAAAGTAAAAATCTTTGAGTGACCGGTTTTACCATACTCATTTTCCCCAATAGACTGTAGTGTTATGAAAACCGTTAGGAAAACAAATTTTTAAATTTCGATATCCAATCATAAATATCTTGATAATCAGACAGGCGATCAGCTTGTAAAAGTCATGGAGTTCCTGACTGACCTAACGGTTTATAATTATGATTGCAGCATGAGCTAAATCCAGGATTTTGTTTCAGAATCTGAGACAAAGACCCCGTTCTCACTCACTTCGTTGGAGCGGTCTAACTAAGACCCGTTCCTCAGGAGCGGTTCTTAGGTGAGTGAGAACGGTCAAAGTGGTCCAGGAAGTGGACTTCTGGACCGCTCCAGAAGACCACCTCGGAGGTGGTCTTGAGGAACAGGTCTTATTAAGAGCGGTTTGGAGCGCTCTAACGTGCAGTGTGAACGGGCGTACTTTGAACGGAAGTGGTCTAGTGACGTTGCGTGCGAAACATGTAGTACCGTACATACGCTTAGTATTCGCGCGAAAAATTTAACCGCTGACCTGAGCTGCCATAGCAACAAGACCACTTTGACTCGTGGAGCGGTTTGAGCCATAAAAAACTGCTCGGAGTGTGAACCCTCGCAAACCGTTCCTCAAGACCCGTTCCTCTGGAGCGGTCTAACTAAGACCACTTTCAAAGTGAGTGAGAACGGGGTCAAAGTTACCCAATCCCTATTAGGAGGATTACTTACTGTAAAGGTGATGGTTTTCACACAATTATGTTCGTTTTGTGGGGTTCTATCACTCCCTAGCATTCACTCACACTATATATTAAACATTATACATTATTTTATACAATCATTAGCACATATAAGATTTTTTTAAATTCATTGATGTATTTATACATTGTATGATGTATTTATACATTATATGATCTATTTATACATTGCATGATGTATTTATATATTGTATAATGTATTGATTGTCTCTTGGCAACCTCATAAGCCTCATGCTTTTAATGGGATCTTGCCTCTGTCCTAAATATACTTTCATATGAGGAAAAGTAACTTGCAAATTGACATTGTATATATGTTAAACAGATACAACAGCATGCATACAAATGAAGAAAATATTTATAAAAGGAGAGATGTTTTGATGTTGTTTCCTTGAATTGAGGGCTAAAGACATAAATCACTGTATTGTCCAAATACACCTATTTTAAGACAATTCTTTCTCAAACAATCATTAAAACCAGGTTAGCTTGCATATACCTGTGTTTGCAGGGGTATTAAAATGCTGATGTTGTTGGGATCAGCTAGAATTTAAAGAAAATCACTATATACCTTGCTGGTGAATATGGCTTAGCACTATAAGTTTTAAGAATGCGAAGTTAAGCAAATAATGTATGTTTTCACTTCAACACAGAGTTAATCTTCTCTGAACATATATATACCTAATGGTAATGACTCAATTTTTCATCTTTTATTTATTTCAACATACTAAACATTGAGCAGGAATACCATATGAAAAAAAATTGCTCTTAAAATGCTCATATATTTTAAATTCAAGTGGAAAGTGGTATAGATTGTTACCTTTAATGCCCTTATTGCCTTGATGTAATGTTGCTTATCTGGTACCTGTACATTAGTCATTATGGACCCTTTTTATGAGTATGTTTTACAGCTCCTTCAAAGGGAGCGAGCCCAAGGAGTGCCAGGCACTCCAAATTTACAACTGCCCTGACATATTTTGATAAGAATTATACAATAAGTGACAAGTGTTTACAAACAGTGGTAATCAGAAATGAATTATTAGAATAACTCTGGTAAGGGAGATGATGCCTGCATGCTAACTGGAAATTTGTGAATGGTTGACAAGGATTCTGTTGCAATTCAATCTATGTAATGAATAGGAGAGTTGTCTGGATTGTCATAGGAGATAGGCCACTGGATTTAAAAAAAAAATTATAATTGAGAAATATCTTACCTCAAGGTTTTTTCCACCCCTTTAACTCTATAGCAAAATCTGTGGTGCTAAATAGAGTAGGGCTAGAAGAAAGCCTCCATTAGACATCTTTTGGACCATAGGCATTGACAATATTGCTAGTGTCAAAAGAGTAGAAATCATATTTGTTGTGCTTGTTAAATTCTCTCCAACATTTTGGAATCGATTCATGCACAGTTCAGAACACAAGCAGATTTTTGTTTTGGTTAAATCATTGAAAAGATCAATTTTATGAGTTACCCCCAATTTCACGCCCTTCCCCCTAGGCTTGTGCCTACTGGTTGTAGGAAGGGGGTGGGTGCTGGGGTGTTGAGGAAGTGCTTTAATTGGTCTACATTTCTGACATTACCTATGGCATCCTTAAAAGGAACCTATAAGATGGCAGAAAATTAGGACAGTAATCGGGTACTACCTGCCTAACTGAAATTCTCTGGAAAATGTGTGTGGGAGTGGCAGTTTAAGAGTGCTGGCAGGAGGATGGAGGGAGGAATAGAAAGGGAGAGAAATAAATAAATTTGGAAAATGAAGAGGAAACATCAAGACTCACAAAGAATGTGAAAAAAGTAGAAAGCCCCCCTCCCCCCAAGAAAAGAATACCAAGGCAGCATGAAATATATGCCTACATATTAGTATTGAAAGGTAGAGAAAAGGACTGTAAAAGAGAGATAGAGAGTTTCAGTTTCATATTTCACATGTTGTATAATTCATCATTACATTTGACATGTTACATTTTTTTTCATTTTGTTTTGTATTTATACAAACAAAGAGAATAATACATAAGACTAAGCTAAATAAAGGGTGAAATATGATGGAGCCTAAAAAGAAAGCAATGCTCTTAGGTCATAAGAGGAGAGAGGGGGGATGAGAGAGAAATAGAAGAAGAAGAAGAAGAAGAAGAAGAAGAAGAAGAAGGAGGAGGAGGAGGAGGAGGAGGAGGAGGAGGAGGAGGAGGAGGAGGAGGAGGAGGAGGAGGAGGAGGAGGAGGAGGAGAGGAGGAGGAGGAGGAGGAGGAGAAGGAGGAGGAGGAGGAGGAGGAGAAGGAGAAGGAGAAGGAGAAGGAGAAGGAGAAGGAGAAGGAGAAGGAGAAGGAGAAGGAGAAGGAGAAGGAGAAGGAGAAGGAGAAGGAGGAGGAGGAGAATGAGAAGAAAAAGAAAGAAAGAGAGAGAGAGAGAGAGATGTGTGTGTGAGAGAAAAGTAAGATTTGAATAACAGACAGGAAAAGGCAGAAATTAAAGGTTTGTGAGAAACAGTACAAAAGTATGCAATGAAACATCTGCAATTTTAAGAATACCAAGTGAGAAACAGAGTACAAATTATGCATAACCACAATTTTCATATACCTGTATATATCATAAACCAACAACACCCTCTCCCCCTCTTCTCCTTGTATCATTGTGCTAACAAGATAATTGGGTAGTTACATTCAACGCTGCAATGTCCAGCGCTTAAAGCTACACGTGTGTGAAATTCAATGTTTTGGGTTTCCAAGCATTTTGCTTGTTTTTGGCAGGAAGCTCGCTTTAGATGTGAGTCTGAGTCAGTCAGATCAGCCTCTTAGTCCCAGGAAGTCTTGAATTTAAGAGAAAGAGAGAGGGAGAGAGAGAGGGGACAGTTTGGATAGTCTGTTTGTATATGAAGACAATAGGACATGCAGGCATTTCATTAAGGCTGTGGACACTAGCTCTCCAGGTTACTACTTCCACCATTGTCTTTTCCTTGTAGTGTTCTCTTCAGAACTTCGAAAAGAACACTACCTGATCTGGATTGTGTAGTTCCAAGTTTGAGGTTTTTGCTAGCCCTGTTTGAAGCAGCCTCTGTCCTAGCTAGTGACTTTGGATTTTGATATTACAAACTTTCATGAGTTTGTGTGAAGAAAACCTGGGTCCCGAAGCTTCTGAAACAGTGACTTTCGAGAGAGTTGTATGATTGAGGAATCAGGTTTGATTATAAAGATCTTTGGGTGTCTCTGATTTAGATTTGGATTGTATCATTACAAACTCTTTACTATACTTTGTGAAGAAGACCCAGTCCTACAGCTGTGAAAGAAGTACACTTTCTAGGGAGTTGTATGATTTTTTTTTAATCGCTTTGCTTCGGAGAACTTTGTTGCTGTCATCAATAAGTGGATAGGATCAGGTTTTGATCCATTGCTTGCTTGGAAACAATCGTAAGGAATATATAAGTGGATCTACAACATTGTAACAATGTTCAAGTCCTGCAGAGGGGGCCAAAGCAGCAGTGTCCGAAGGAAAACCAAAAGTAAGTGTTTTTTTGCATGTTTCTCTTCTCATTCTTTAAGAGAGACTGACCAGTATACATGTACATGTAGCTCCATTTTGGAATTTTGAAACTGTGTCTTTATTTTCATGTTGTAGACACTGTTTAAGAACATTTTTCTCCCATCAGCTTCTTCAGCTTAGGTTCTCAGATGAAATCGCAAAGACCTAAACAAAAATAATTGTAAAGCAATACAGCCTAGATATTGCACATCATACTATGAAATGTTTGAACATTACAATGACACATTTCATCATCAGCACATGGTTTCTACAGAAGATACAGTAGACTATTGAAATTGCCTTTGACTTTATTTCTTGAAAGTTTTTGTGATGGCGTTGATTGGTTTGAGGCTGGTGAAATATATGAAAATAAAGAGTTTTAAAAACAAAAGCTATTTTTGTCATAGTATCAAGAGTCTTAAGTATAATAGCTTTTATAGGGAAATAAGAATAATAGGAGTGAATAAAGACTTGTACTGAACTTTTTTTGTCTGGCACTCATCAAAGTAAACCACAGGAATGTACAGAAATCAAGGATACTCTTGTGATGTTACCTGTAGTTTGCCAGTGACAGGAACTTTTTGCTTTCCTTCTGATTTTCTTGTTATGCTGATAGATAGATAACAAAATGATCATAGGTTAGAATTATTTTTTTATTCTTAGTTTACCCCTTTCATGCCAGAAAGACCCTTGCATTTTCATTTAACACGCTTATTTTTGTCGGCAGATGGGCTTTTTACGATGTATAATTAGCAATATCACTCAAAAAGTGTATTTTTTATTTTCTTCTTCAATAAATGAAGTGAAGATGCAGCTGGCGACAGGGTGTCCTGTTTCATTTATTTAATAAAGCTCATAATTATCAGGAAGCGCTCTTGGGTCTAAGATGTCCAATTCATGAATGGGGGTAATAAATAGCACTTCCACTAGGGATTCAATCCTTATGATCTCAGTGATAGATTTATCACTGCATTTTGGGGTTTTTATTATGATGGAGGAAGTCAAGTTTGATTTCTTTTCGGCAATATGGAACATTGCAGGCATGCTCCCAATTTTTTTTTTTTTTTTGTGTGGTGTTGTTTGGAGGATCTAGAAGTGCAGAAAGGGGGATGGTATTTGGAATCAGATTTTTAGAGTGCATAAGGGAGGGAAACATTCTTGTTTGGAATGAAAACAAAACATCATGTAGTGATTGGCTAGAAGAAAATGTAATCCCTCTTGACATTCATTTCAGTAGGCAGTAAGTAAGTAGGCAGGTACAGAACAATGTTTTACCTGTCATTATAATTTTATTTAGCATGTTCATATACAGACACTACTTGAACTTAATTCACTTTTTCTGAAGAAAAGAGGTAAATTAATTAGGCCTACATTGTATGTGTATCACATTAGCTTTGGCTGCAATTATACTTTAAAAGTTTTGCAACTTTGGTATAGATACTTTTAATAATTTATTACTATATGTGTTATGCTGTTACTTAAATTAATATTGTTTGTCCTTTGGGACATCATTTTTGATGTTCCCTATTTTTTTAAAAATCTGTATGGAATTTGTCATGAAAGAAAACAATTTCTCAGAATGTTTTTGTGTTTGTATTAAAAACTTATTTTTAAAAATAATTAGTGAATAGCAGCATCATGTCAGTTCTTTGAAACAAAGAACTTGCTTATTAGTGGATTTATTGAATACAAAGTAAATGTACTCTATTTTAAGCATGCTCATTCATAAATAGATATAGCCGTGTGAGGATTTTAATACAGGAAGTATAGATTTGCCCTTGATTTACCTAAATTTAGATTTGTATTTGTGTGGTAAGCTTGCATGGCTACCTCAAACATGCTACACTCCAGCCAAAAGTCTTAATTTGTTTTGAATGTAATGTTATTGATAACATATGATAAATTAATGTTGATTGATGTTATAAAGACAATGAATAATGTGACTGTTACATAATTCATGCATAAATCAAAGTTCTATAGCTTCCATATAGCTCTCTAATTTTTTAAAAAGAATTACAATGATAACTCATTGATATCTTTAAGTATTTTCACCTACATGTATTTTGTTTTAATGACACTTACTGTATACCTTCTTATTTGTATTGTCTTGTTGTCTGTAATTCTCTTGCTCTTGGTAGTTGGTTAAGGATACAATTGTATGTTCTTACTCTAGGATTTCAATGAAATTGTGAAAAATTTCATTGCATACTTTTGAGGGTTTTTAGGTTTTTAGGCATTGTGTTGCAACCTTCATAGATTTATTCAAATATTAGAAAATGAAGAAAATCTGTTATTTTCCACTTTGATTTGTAGTCTTTGATCATATTATTATCATGTTTATTATAATCATTGTCTAGTGTTTGCTGCATTCCTGAACTTACTTTCTCCATGACTGATAAGAACTTTTACGAAATTTGATTTATTTAGCAGGTAAAACCTCCTTCTTGAATATATTGTGGTTTGGAGGGAGAAAAAAAATAATCAGAAAATCCCATATGTTTGCGGAATCTGGTAAACATGCTGGTATCCCCACGGAGAATAGGACTTGACAGCCGCACAAAGACGGTAAAAGTGTCCGATTACTTTGGGCTACATTCCTAAGCAGCCCTATCTAATTCCATACATTTCTCCTCCTGTCTCCCAAAATTCCACGATGATGGTGCCATTTGTGCCGCTGACAGGGGCCTGCGATTGGTCGGATGTAAGTTGTTTGGGTTGAGTGGCTCCCAAAAAGTGAGCAAATCCATTGGTTCCACAGAAATCACTCTGTCGGTGTCCCCACACCATCTGTTTGGTAAATTCGGGTGGTGTTGCCGAGATTGTTATCATTACTTAGAGGTGTTGGGGCTTTGATGAGAGATCATTCTATTGGAATATGTGGGACTAAATTGCTGAATAGATCGCAGAAGGATGCCTCCAATTACTTATCAACTTTCAAGGGGGAAGTGGATTTTATTGAGTTTGAATAGTGCCCTTATTGGATTTGCTGTGCTAGAGTCCAGGGTTATTTATTTGTGAGTGCGATCTGAAGCCAAGGAGAAAATCGAAATGTTGGATACAGACATCATTTATCATGGCAACCGGAGATTTGATGGGAGGGAGATTGGTGAGTTGTTTGCAGGGGTGAAAAAAGAATAAATGTTTAAATAAAATTTGTGGGGTTGGTCTAATAGAGCAGTGAAGAACTGTAGTTCTTCTATCCTCCAAGTTTATATTCTCTTCTATCTGTTATATCTTTTTCTTCCAAATTTGTTCTTCCTTCTTTTTTTCCTTTCTCTCTGTTTCCTTCTTTCTCTTTCTCCCTTCTCTTACCATGGACCTACTTACTCCCTCTCTCCCTCTCCCCTCTGAATTCCCTCTGTTTGTCTCACTCTTCCCCTCTCTCCCCTCTCTCTCTCTCTCTCTCTCTATATATATATTTATATATCTCCTTCCCTCTCCCTCTCTCCCCTTCTCTCTTTCTCTCTCTTTCCTCCTCTCTTTTTTCTCCTCTCTTTCTCCCCTCTCTCCTCTTTCTCTCTTTCCCCTCTCACTCCATCTCACTCCATCTCAGTCATTCTTGCTTGTATTCTTCCATGCTAGTCCTGTACATCAATTCATCAGTCTGTCACTGTATGGTCTTCTTTGTACATATTTGCCATATATTTCTCACTTAATCTACCAGTATTTATTTGTTTATATAGTTTACAAATATATATAAAATGTAGGCTAGCTAGTTATATTTTTTATGAAGTGACCCTTGTTTCTCATTTGGTCGAGGTTAAGAGGAATAAGTCCTTGCCTACTTTCTTCTTCCCCCTTCTTCATTAGGGCATTAATGGCCAGTTAGCATTGATTTAGTGAAATGCCCCAAGGCTGTTAGCTAGGTACATGTATATTCATATGCAATAGTGTATTTGCTTCTGCATTATAATGATGTGCCATATTTATGTAGGGGATATCACAAACATAGCTCAATGTTTAAGACCATGCACTGCAACTTAGAAAAAGAAATAGCACAAGGAATAACAAACCCAGCAAAATATATATTATGCATTTATTGCTCCTACCTGCTAGCTTAATATATTATACAATATCCATGCTATGAATTCGTGTTAATATTTAATGTACACAACTCTACGCTACACGTGCATAATTGTATTATCCTCTCAGCCATATTATATACGCTCACACTGTTATGTTTACATTATATCTATTGCGAAGATATTTGATTCAGTGAACTGTGAAATTACATTACAATCATCACAATAAAATACCGTTTGGTAAAGCAAGGTTAGTTGGTATAAATTGTAATGAATTTTTTCAATTATTCATTAATTTTTCTGCTCTCAATATGCTGGTTTTCTGGGGTATGTTGTAATGGCATGAGAGAAATAGTGTTTATTTGCTTTTCCACCCATATAGGAGTGTCAGTTTGTTTAAATTTTTTAAATTTCTATATTTTATATGCTGGAGATAAGAATTGTTTCTAAAACATTATAATAACAAAAAATTACAGTTGTTTGAGTGGTGTATTTAGTACATATCTATGTTGTTGTGTAACAGTTTTGATAATTGAAGGAAATAAATTATATGTTCCAGAGTGAGTGATTGCGTAGGTCAGAAAAGCTTCATGAGAGTGAGTAAAGAAAGATTTAAAAAAAGGTTGTTAAAACAACAGAGATCGAAGTACACAAATTACCATAACAAAATCTCACTTGTACTAAAGAAAATTCCCAAAGAGCTCAGAAAAGAAAATTATACAATGGTTTTGGATAGTATCATGCTATATTATTTCTTTATTATTTGTACATTTAAATTTGTAGCAGTGTAGACATATTTTTTTGTTTTTTTGTTTGTTATGCTACATATTTATTATTATCAAGGTTATGTTGGTAGTGTGATGATCATTGTATTTATCATGGTACATTCCACTTGCAGAAATATAAAGCTGCAGAAATAAAAACACAGATAGTTCTAGAAAATTGGCTTGTTATATAACTAGCTTTTCTATCTCCAAAAATGTATAGGTTCTGCTCATTCACGTCTTTGGAGATTGACGAAACGTAGTTTCCCTATCTAAATGTTAATAAGAAAGTGAAACACATTTTATCAACTTCTGCCAAATACGTCGATATTATTATGATTACTCTACCTCAGTGGTAAGATTCATCACTCTAACAAATAAAGATGGGGGCAACATGCCTAAAAATGACAGACCTTAGAATATTGACTGCATCTTTTCAACCATCTCGGGAAATGTAACCATAGGCCTGCCTTCATCAGACCGAAGTTGCAAAATAACCCGCTATTTTCAGACTCTGGATATTTTCCCGAAGCTTGAAATTGCGTCTTCACCAGACCGATACGTTCATCACAAACTAGCTCGGACGGGCGCAAATTGCTATTTTGGAAACAAGGCCAAGATTTCTCAGGTTATTTTCTTGACTAAATAGCCCGCTAATTGCAACTGTGGTCTGATGATGACGCAAATTAGCTGGCTAATTTCAGATCGGGCTAGTTAAAATAGCAGGTTATTTTGCAACTTCGGTCTGATGAGGACAGGCCTCATGTGTAATGCCTTGGTTGAGAGATTAAACCCAGCCAATCTAAATGGAAATCAGAAGTCATGGGAAGGAAGAAGAAACATGTCCCTGTTTGTAGGGAAGTGTTCCCACCAGGGGACCAGGGGCGTTGTAAAACGTCTAATCCAATTTGAGGAGGTGGAGCTAAATCGGGCATATACAGCGGTTATTGGAGTCTTTTGGGTATACGGGTGAGGGGAAAGAAGGTTGATAGGGAGAAATAAATATTTATGTTTTTGTTTTCATACTCCATCTGTCTCGCTTACACTTTCTCTCTAGCTGTCTCTCTGCCTGTGTCTTCCTTCTCCCTTCCATCCCCTCCCTCTGATTTTAAATCACTGTGAAGATTGCTTTACATATACAGAGAGCGAGAGTGAGAGAGAGGAATTGTTGGAAATTTCACTTCCGTATTGATAGTAATTCATTTGATTTCTGTGATGCTGAAGGAACTGTACTTCCTCTTATATTACATTGTATTCTCATTGAAATTAAGATCTTTCATGATCTGGCCTTTTTTTCTTTCCATTTTTTTTTTTTTTTTTTTGGGGGGGGATAGTAGTCACCTATGAATAATTCAGCAATCAAAACTTTACAGTTTAGAAAGTTCTTTTAAATGTGTATGCATCCTCTGCATCCTCTGTGTCCTTCTGTGCCCTTTGATCTGCTCGCACACACCTACATCATCGACTACCTGCAAGAAGCCGAAAGAGCTCTGTATATATTGCCAATGGCATTAAAAGCCTTCTTGTAGGCAGATGACAAAATGATTGACACTCAAAATAGAAGAAAATATGTTATTTAGTCTACAAAAAGCGAACATGAAAATAAGGAGATGGCAACTTATGTGGGTGTCACTCTCACATTTGGGTGAAGTGAAATGATTTCATTATTTGTTAATTTGTTGTGGTGATGACCCTGAATTTCTAGATTTCCTTGATATTTAGTTTTATCAAAGTTTGTCAGCTTTGACAAGTGAGAGCCCACTCAATCGCCCACTCTTTCATGTTTGACATTCTCCACCTGTTGGTACATGTTAGTAAATTGGAGTGATTTTTTTTTTCATGATGATTGTGTTTCCTACTTAGAGTTGTTGTTACTTGCACAAAATTAATAGAACTGCTCCACAATCTAAGAGGAAGACGCGATGGCTCAGTGGTAGAGTACAGTGGTCTCATAACTGGGAGGTCCAAGGTTCGAAACCAAGTCGATGCGCTAGTGCCCTTTGGTAAGGTATTAACCCTCATTACCAAGTCCCTCTGAAAGGACTTAGAGCCACCGGTCCCATGGTTGCTTACTGACAAGCATGCACATGCTTTCTTAGCAGTCAGTTGAAACAAACCATCAAATCATCCACAATCTTGTCAAAATCCATATGACAAAGTGAACCTGCTGGATTGAGTTTTTTAAAATCAAGTCATAATAACTTTTTTTTCTCGAAATGAAGAACAACGCAGTGTGTTTCTTTTGTACTGTCACACTTCACCTTGTACTAGTGGAGGACTCTACTGAAGAATTTTCTTGTTCAAACTATTAAATTGAATTCTTAGATGGAAATTATGTCCTTTCTTGGGATTAGGTATTATCTACAAATTGATGAACAGGGAGAATGGGATAGGAAATTTATTAAGAGGAGGAGATGGGTAGTTAGCTACACTGCCCACTTGAGATTCACCCACATTTTTGCAAATGGTTGGCCTTTAAAAAAAAAAGGGGGGGGGGGTAAATGCCAGCTCCAAACTATACTTGATATGCCTGCTACATAAGGTTCAGTATATCTGCCTCTCAAACTTGTTGGTGGTTAACTTTTTCTTTGACTGGTGGTATTGTGATTTGATCAGTGTGGGGGTTATATACCTCTCGGTAGGGCCTCTGGATATGATACGCTGGAATGTCCATAACTTCACGGGTTGCCAATTCAGCTCTCCTCCAACATCTAGTTGGTATCCAATCTACAAATGTCACCGATACAATGCACATCAACCTCTACCTCCTCCTTTTGCTCAGTGAAAAAAATATATGTATTACGTGATCAAAGAATGACTTCGGATTTGTAATATAAGGAGCCCCCTTTCCCCTCTGAAAAGGGGTAAAAGTAGCAAATGTTAAGTTAGGCCCAGAGGTAATATATTCTTTCATAGAAATTTAAGAAATCAAGTATATGAATGTCACCAACATAACTCATTCGATGGAGATCAAGAACTTTCTACTCTTGAAAAAACAACACACACACAAAACCAGGAGTGAAGTACAAGTTCATTTTTGTACGAATTCAGCTTTAATATAAAAAAAATCAGTCTTGAGCAAGAAACTAACAACTTGAAATTTGATTTCCTCATGGCTGTGTGATTTTGTCGGCAATGTAAATAAACCAAACCAAAGTCAATTTTTATATTTGTTTACACATGTTGACGGTATTTATTTTTTCAAACAGAAATTGAAAATTGCATTTCTCACCATAAAGACCTCAATTTCTGCTACACAATGGCCATGTTCCGCTCTAGCACTTCTTACAATTGTAGATCCAGACAACAACATTTAGCAATTTGTGGTTTCTTTGTATTTTTCTCATGCTACAAGTTTTCTTATATTCAAAATACTGACAGAAAGTTTAGGTCATTGACACTTTTGAATTTTGTTTACATTCTCACATGGATTAGCACACAGAATTGTCAGATATGACAATTTCTTTACATACCCTCTTCCCACCTCTATTTGGATAGGCCCCAATATAATCTTGTTATTTTAAAGAGTTTGAATGGTCCAAAGTCAGCAAATTGAAAGACGATTTGTATGCTGAGATAAGAGCCAGAAGGTTGTGACCTCATATCATTGCATGCATACACTGTAGTTAACATGGTTAATGCCTTTTTAGCTCTGAGCAGATGACTTTGTGTTCTCCTGTATTGATGGCATCTCTTTGATTTTATGAATTCACAATTAACAAATTTCTATATTTCAAATGTATGAGGTTAGAATTTAATCTTTATTTTTAATTTACTGGCAGATTATGTAACACATTCTATGTTCATGTTCTATCTAACTCTAACAGCAACACACCTATGTGTATCTTAATACCTAAGCCACATCGACAAGACTGACATTGAACAAAAAATAACATTACCCTTAATCACAGAGGTTTTTTCAGTCGTCGGCTGATTTGGGGCTGGTCTAGAAGCCTGACTGAGGTTCATATAACTTGTTGGATATCATTTGATTGAGATAAACACCAATTTTTTCCATAGACTCCAGTCTCAGTTATCTCAAGTGGTATTCAAAGAAACCAATCCTAAGTTCCTAACACACATCATACTGTCTGTTTAGAGCCATAAGGGTGTTGACTCTGTGTTAATGGATGAGAGTTAATGCCCTTCTGGCTCCGTCCAGACGATATATAGAAGAAGATGATGCCTGTTGCTATTAAAGATGAAGCAATCTACAGGTCAATATTGTCATGGCAATACTTAAACAGAGCATGTATAGAGGTGCTAGCTGTGTGAGAGAGTTAATGTTGAGATTCAAGCAGCATGTCAGTGAGCCCTCTGTTGATGAGTTGTGACAGAGAGAGCATCATTGCATGGAGAGCTGGGGCCTGTGGATATCACTTTAATATCAACATGTGGGGAGAAAAGTGCACGTGATAAAATCAGTGAGTTTATTTTTAGTTCGCTTGTGATTTGCCAGTGCGTGTCTTAAACTTGAAAAACTTACAAAATCTATCACGAAGTGCACGTCAGCTATAAATTGATACACTAGAGGAGATGGGTACTGAGAATAATGAACAGAATGGTAAATAAACTATTTCCCCTTTGAAATACCCTTTTGTAATTTTACTCCCTCTTCATTTATGCCCATTCCTTCCTAAATTGTGTGTTTTGAGTATATTACATACAGGTTAGATTATGAATTGATCATTAAAAATGATTTAAAATAATTGCTTAACAATTTTTGTTTGCTTGTCTGAGGATATTTTAGAATTTTGCCTCCCTTGTTACAGAATCCTAAATGTACATGAATGTATGTCGCATCAAATGTTAGATAATTTAATCTGTGCTCAAACATTCTGTACCGTGAATCAGAAGCAGCCTCCAGCGGTTGACATTTAAGATTGGAAAATGATATTAAACAAACATGCGAAACATCTCAGTAAATTGAACACAAATAAAAACTCTCTCGGCTAGTCAGGTAATTTTTAATCTAAATTCTCGACACAAAGGTCAAGTTTATCTTGTTTTCATGTTCCATGACCTTCGAAAAAGACTTTGTTTTTTTTGTTTAGTTCATTGTTTGCCCTGTCATGATTAGATTCAGGCTAGTCTAGACAAATAATGTTCTCTAAATATAAATTGTGTTGTATGATTTTTTCTTTATTGTAATTTTGCATGTGGTGGGAGTTGTATATTTTCAATTCAATAAAGTTTTCTTTTATTTCAAAGTATTGGGAGCATATTTATAAAGGCACAGGAAGAAGAGGAGGAAGATATGAATTATTCTACTTCAGCATCAAGAAGTGGTTTGAATGTAAGAATGCCATGGAGACAGATTTATCTCATTAACTTTAGTTTAGTTTAGTACAAATGATGCTTTTTAACTTCTTTATTACATTTGAATTTGCATCAATGGGCACAAGAAATGAAATGTCAGACATATGCAGCCTTGAAAATGTTTCTTGAAATGGTATCTCAATACTGGATGATGTTGTTGGGTGCAATGTTTGTTTGAATGGCAAGGCATTTCATTCGTCATTGGTGTGCTGTTGCATCCACATGTGGCGCGATGTTTAGAGAATGTGACGCTTTATCCCGTGACTCCTTGATGAAGAGGTGTGATCTCTCATGAGGTTTAGGAGGAGTGCGTGCAGGTGTGAATGTTTTTGCTCCTTTGCCACTTGTGGGGATGGGGGTGGGGGTGGGGAGAGAGATGGGTCAAGAGATTCAAGAGCAGTTGGGAAGAGGATGATGTATAGAGAATTGGTACAAGGAATGATGATGGTGGTGATGGTGGTGATGACGATGAGGAGGTTGATGATGATGAGGACAAGGATGGCGATCTTCTTCTTCTTCTTCTTCTTCTTCTTCTTCTTCTTCTTCTTCTTCTTCTTCTTCTTCTTCTTCTTCTTCTTCTTTTCTTCTTCTTCTTCTTCTTCTTCTTCTTCTTCTTCTTCTTCTTCTTCTTCTTCTTCTTCTTCTTCTTCTTCTTCTTCTCCTTCTTCTCCTCCTGATGATGAAAATGATGAGGTCATGAGGAGGAGGACAATGATGGTGATGATGATGATAATGATGTAAAGACAACGTTAAGAATGTAAGAAGTAGATTATATTGAAATATTATTCTGACATTTAAGAATATGGAAATATAAACCACCTTAAAGAAGCCTCTACTGGTATGCAGCCTTTCAAATTCAAAGAAATTATGTCATCTATAGCCTTTACATGAAGCTCCAAAACATGCCATCTTCTATTGATCCTAAGTGGAAAGAATCGGGAGGGAATGTGGATCTTGGCCTAATTACTCCCATCTCAAACGGATCTTTGATTGTTCAACTACCAGGTGCAAGGGAGTCCCTACAGAGCGAGTCATCCTATCTGGCCCTATTCACACTGTAATCTTAACCCAAACTCTGTTTGTTTAATGTGTTGAATAGATGCTCGTGTGGATAGGCCCTATGGACAGGGGTCTTCTTGTCTGCAAGCACAGACTCTAATTTAACACATTACCACAATTTCTAAAGCCTTAAGTAGAGCCTAGATATGTCAGTCTCTGTCTATCAGGGGTGGCTATGGTACAGAGACTATTGTAGTCTCATAGTGCAGACACTGTTGCGCACAACGACTGCCAAGGGTTTGGGGCTTTGGGCCTGTAAACCAGGGTTCTACTTGTGCATATCCCCCTCATGGTAATACCAATCTTTGGGGATTTCAGAAAAAAATACCAAGGACAAGATATCAACATGTCAATGCATTTTTCAACTTGAAAAAGTTCCTTTGATCCTTCAAAATTATGGTATGGGATGCTGTAAGAAGGATAAAGACTTTCCTAACGAGAAGCTTGCCTACCGATATATTATTTTCACAGTGTGATATATTTACTCACATTATTGTAGCAATAATACCTCGTGGACTAATTTCTTGGAAATCTTGTAGTAAGAAGATTGTGTAGAATTCATGGAGCATTTAGCCTTCAGAGAAATCTTCGATTGTGGAAGTACAGGTGTTTTAGCAAAGTTAGTCAACCTCTGTGATACATTCACACTAGGAAAGTAATCTCAAATACACCTTAATGAAATTTGTATGAATCAGATATTAATATGTCATGGTGAGGATTGGGGAATGCCATACACCAAGTACTTTTGAGCCATTAACTAATGAAGTTTCTCTTTCTCAACTAGACAATACAATAAGTATACAGGAACAATCCGGCCCCCTGCCCCAAATAAAATGAAAACAAAAAGAAAAATATGAAAAATGAAAAATGAAAAATGAAAGCGAAAAAAAGGAAGAAAAAAAAATGATGGATTAATTTAAAAATTCGGTCTGGTGTGAACTGCGAAGGTGATTCTATTAATGAATTTGTGACTGTAGGGTATTGAAGCAGGTACACATTCAATGAAGTGTGAAGACCTCTATTTCCCCGAGGGTGAGTTTTTATTGAGACCTGTCCACTCTCACACCTCACTGCCCATTAGCCATCTCACTTTCTGTCAAGTCTATGCATTTATGCTAGTGGTGTGGTGGTGTTGGTCGAATGTGGGTTTGGTTGTTCGTTTGGGTGGGTGTGTGAGGGGCCTAAGAAAGAGATAAAGAGAGAGAGAGAGAGAGAGAGAGAGAGAGAGACAGACAGAGAGACAGAGAGAGAGGGACAGAGAGAGACAGAGATGGACAGATTTGGGGGTAGGGGGGATACAATGAGATAGATCATATGAGATAGAATGAGAGATAATGGCATCATAAAGTACATGGAAGATGGATGATGATGATTTATTTATGTGGTGCCATCTTTATATTTAGAACACATTCACACAGTCAAAGCATATCTAAACAAAAGTGAAAATACTGAAAAGAGAGTGAAAGAAAGGAGAAGAGAGAGGGATAGAGAAAGAGAGAGAGTTGAGAGAGAGAGAGAGAATGAGAGAGAGAGAGAGAGCGTGAAGATGGATTGACAGAGAGGAATCCTAACTATTATTGTGTATTCTCTCTGTGTACATGTGTGTCACTCATATCAGTAACAGATGTGAACTCCCTCTCTACATGTATCTACTCTCCTTTTAGCATATATATATATATATATATATATATATACATATATATATATATATATTTACCAAAAATATCATACATATACTGGTATTTCTTTCTTCCACCCTAAACAGGTGTCTCCATATACACATGATACTGGTGTATACTTTTGATAATCCTTTCTTTTTGTGTGATCATGCACTGTCTGTTTACTCTCATCTATGCATTTCTTTGTATTTAGCATATAATAATGTAGGTAGTGCCTTTTATGTTGAATTCGAAAAATAATTAACTATAAGAGAGAAAGAGCATTTAAAGTTTTAATCTTAATCCTTCAGGTTTCATTCAAAAAGGCAGTGCAAATTGGCCAGATTTAAAATGTATCACTTATTTATTTATTTTAATAAAGAAAAGCTTGTGTTTTTATGATGTTCAGGTACCTTCAAGATTAGTCCTGAATTGTGGAACATATTTTAATCAGAGGAACATTGATAAAAGGGGCTGTGATTTACAACTCGTCTGAGTAGATTTCATTTGTGACATAAATTTGATGGCACTAGCTGTTAGATTGATGATAAAAATGCATGCTAATATCATTCTTGGTAGTTATCAAATATTTTAAAGCAACGATTTGAAGAAATAGGTCAACGGCAGACAATATTGACTAATCGAAATTGGACGAGATGATAAAACAATGGATCCATATATTATACAAACATATTATCACTACACATGATTTGTCTGTATACATTCAGAATTTACTCCATGCACAATTAATCAGTGGAAGTGGCGACCAGTTGCTACAGATCAAAAATTTACGGCCAGGAAGGCATTCGAAGATTAGTAGCCGGTGTTCATCCACACGAACATAAACCTGTTTTCATTATCCGTCCACCCACGCTGGTGAAGCCCACTTAGGCATACATTAGCAACCACCGATTGTGAGCACACGCATCTCTTAAATTACCCTCGCCCCGCATCCATTCATACTCTCACAAACGGCAAACCTCGATGCCTCCATGCGTGGAGGGAGAGAGCAGTGCCAGCGTCCATGCGTGCAATCGCAGCCAGCAGTCACATCTCTCCCTCTCTCCTCCTCGGTGTTATCTCCTACTCTGCAACTGTTTGCGCTTTTTGGCTCGTAGTCTGAGGTGCGAGAGTCGGCAGCTTTCGGGACAGTTATTGTGGAATTAACGTGAGCGGTGGGTGTGATGTCGGCGATAGCGTGCGAAGAACGTGTGGCAAGGGGCGCTAGTGTGGAATGGATACTATGTGAAACAGGTGGATTATACAGGTGGGTTTGGAAGATTTATTTAAAAAAAGGAATAGAAAATATGTTTTCTTAATTAAAATCTTTTACAAGTAGTACTGATTTTGCAGAGAAATGAATGACATCGTGAAGAATGAATATCATGATTGATAACTTACTGTGCTATAAAGAAAAAAGTAATGTTTATTGTCTATTGTTTTAGGGTTAGGTAAAGTGTTGGGTCCAGGGTAAGGGTTAAAGTCAGGAATCCAGTCAGTGAAGGAATGACTACAGAGTAATTACATAGCTAGAGCAGGTGTCTTACAACCATATCCATGTTTACTAGAATTGGTATATATTTGAGATATCAGTTATGAAATTATAGATTGATTTTGATAACACTTATAATATTATATAGGCATATATGGAAAGTACAATCAGTTACTTTGTTCCCATTTTTTAATCCATCCATTAGAAATACTACTATTCAATTTCATTAATATTTCAATATAAACAGATTATTTTTTTAAATCTATGACTCGTTGTCCTGTGTGCTTGCAAATTAGGCATGTACAAATTTGCCCTTTCATATATCAAAAACATTTTCTGTACAGATAGGATACTAGCTACTTGTATTTATTAACAGTTCTATTTTAGAGACCCAGTGGATCATGCAGTGCTTGTATTGCAAGGGTATCAATGATATAATAGTGTTCTCTATTGTGTTTCATGCTTTGGAAGCTTTGTTATTCCCCCACCCCTCCAGCTTGTTTAACTTATATTATCCTGCCGAAAACAAAATAACATTCAACTTCTGTTTATTATTTCACTTGTGACCTTGACTTAAAAAGGCCACACGCACACCACGTTTCCCATGCATTATTGATCCGTTCATTTTGGCGAGTAACGAAGCATAAACATTTTTCTGCCAACGGGTATTGATCCAGCAAAGAGGGAAATGAATATGTTATGGTTGCAAATCTTGCAATGACATGTTTCAATGCATTCCAACGTAACATTTCCTCAGCAGTAATTCCCCCTGTTCCATTTAAGATGAGTGCACCTATTAAGCCCAATGCACGAACATAAACATGCGGTTTTCGTAGTTGAGGCGGAAATAGGGGGAATGTTTTTCTCTCTTCTCCAAGGAGAAATTTTAAGCAGTCGTTCCCTCTTTTGTACATGTATGAAATGCTATAAAGACCGTTTATTGTCTTGATGGTAACCTAAAGCTTTAATGCATTCCATATTGCATGACAAATTAGTGCTATTAAATGTAAGCAATATAATTCGTAAAGCTAGGGTAATAATTTTCAAAGCACTTTAGAAGGACATAGGGACAGTCTATTGTATGTGATAAACATCTACTTTACAGACTTTGAATAATGTCATCATCATTGTTTTATTATCAGTGAAATTAATTAATCATACACAGCATACAATCTAACCTGCTATAATGATTGAACTTGAAGTGATCTTTAAATACCACAGATATATCCTTGAAACCACCTTTCACACTTTCAATTTAATTAAATTTAAGCAATTGCTTCTATTAAAGGCCACCTGTTAATAAAGGCATATTTTCTTGTTTCCTTTCTTCATGGGCTTGACTATTTTACTATTCCATGATTAATCATAACTAAAATATACAAATACAAAGTATGATTATTTTAATTACTTTAAAGATAAATTTCACATCCTCCATTGAAACTGACAATATTTTCTCCAGTTGCGATCATTAACGGCTTAGTTAGAATACTGCTGGGTCAAAAGAATTTAATTACGTATCCCCGATGATGAGAATTTTGGTTGCTAGTGACGACAAAAACATCAGTCAATATTTTTTAATAGCTGTCATTCAGTCTGCCGCAAGGTGTTTCCTTCCTGTAGTTCAGGCATCAATCAATGAGATTTATCATTTTTAACTAATGATGAGCACAAACGTGTTATTTTAAGAGATATGAAATATGAATTCAAGTGTATATGTGTGAAGGTGTTGGCAAGTAATCTTTTGCAGGGGGTGACTTACAGGAACACATGTATATTTTAGGTAGGGAATCGAGATAGGGCATTAAACTTGGGGAAAAGAGAATGGTTTGGGCTGGTGAGGAGATAAACATTATCTTGAATGTAGGAATGCCATCATAAAATATGCATTAAAAAAACTGAAAATTTCAAAAAGCAAAATATTTGAAGAATGGTCAGTGTGTACTAAATTAGGGTACTGATGACATTTTGCAAATTAACCTGGCAATTATGCCAACTTGCTGATGCTTGAATTCTCTCATTCCCAAAGACTTTATGCAGGAACTGCTTGTTCTGAGGAGCCAATGGGTTTAAACAGTACAAGTACTATCAGGGTACATGTGATAGAGCCTGTTTTTCCAGTAAACTGCAGAGATGCCAATCTTCAGGATTTCTCGAATAAATTCTGAAAAGTGAATGCAAAAAAACATGAACATCATAAAATACATAATTGAAATATATTGAAAACCTGACCAAAAAAACATTTAAATTGCTTTAAAAGTAGGGTTTTGGACATCGTTAATGCTCACTATTAGCTCACATCGCTGATTTCTCAATATTTGAATGTCAGTTCAGGATTTATGAAAAAACCCTTGTTTGCATCTCTGAAACTGTATGTGTGTACTATGGGGAAGGGGGGATGTTAGTGTGTAGTGAGTAGTGTGTAGTGAGTAAAGTGTGGGCGATGAGTCCACATCTACATTAGACAGCAGAAGCTGGTTTGTGTTAAAAAGTCTTTACTCATCATCCAACATAACTTGATATGCAGAACTGTTTTTCTTCTTATAGTCTCATCTGTTTTCTCATTGATTTTAATTTTGATACCTTTTAATGTAACTTGTTCATCATCTTCATCATTATCATAACCATCAGCATTATCATTAACAACATCATTAACATAATTGTCACCACCATCACAACCGGTACTACCATCATCGTCATCATCATCACAATCATGACCAGCATAATTGTTTTTAGTCAAATCATTATCATTGCATCATCATTATCATCCTCTTGTTCATTGTCATCATGGTCATCACATATACTAATACTGACATTCTCATTTTCAATGTAATATTTTGGTTAAAATTTGCTGTCACATGTTTCCTAAATAAAAGTGCATCATATTCTTTAATCCTCAAATGAAATGGTGTTCAGTCGCACCTTATATATTTCAAATTCCATTGCCATGTACCTTCCAATAGTAACAGAAAGTAGACGAAGGTGAGATAAGTTAGTTCTCTAGTTTTGATAAGCTGTCATCAATTCATTGATGGCTTTGTTGATACATTCGAGCCTCAATCCCGTAGTGGTTGTACTAATCAGAGAGATCGTGGCTGTGACGAGAATGAAAATGTCAGAGTGACGTCCTTAGTCGTCCAGAATCAACATCAAATGTTTGTTGCCCATCTGATTGCTATTTACTCTAGCGGTCAGCCAAGAGGTGACCGATTCCTCTTCATTCATTCCGTGGTGAAGGTGTCTAATTTAGGGACATCCGTATTGTGGGAATAGCAATGATTGAAACTCAAATGTACACCATGTATTCGGTGGTTTTAGGATATGTGCAGAGAGATGTAAGCACTTGAAGAAAAAAATGAGCCTGTTTCTCTCTCCCTGTTATGTTTTCATCATAAGACTATAAGTTAAAAATAATATTTAGAGAAAGTTCAGAAATGTATACTCATTTGTAGCCGTTGATGAACCAGTCAGTTTATACAAGTGGATGCATTAATGATGTTCTGTACACATTGAATAAAAATATGAAATTGACAATTTTGAGAGCTACCCATCCTACATATTCTTAGACATTTTCTTTTTAGAAATGGGTAAAAACTTAATTGCAAAGACTTTGAGAAATTAAGTCACAGGCACTTTCAATACCTATAGTATATATCCCTTATAAATCATGTTCAGATGACATGATATGTCACTGTAATGCACGCATATTTCAATAAGTGATGGAGAAGGTTTTTGAAATTACCTTATGTTGTTTTTCCTAAAGTTTTTGCAATCATGTTATAGTCAAATTTATAAAATAATATAAGGCTTATTTATCATGAAATTTATTTCATTAGCACGCAACAAAATTAATGATTTGATAATTGTGGATTCTCCCTTTGTGAAATTAATCAATGGTCAAAACGACTGATTAGATTTTAAATGCATGTGTTTGTCAATTATGTAAGGGACAGGTCATTTGCCATGGACATCCTTCATTGGATCTAGGATAATGCTAAGTGACCGTTAAAGTGGTCAAATTAGCCATGTGCTTGACCGGTTAATGCGTTATTATCGAAGGACTGTAGGGGATGCTTAGTGGCGCTCTGTGTACATCAAGTCTCGTTATTGGCTTGATTAATATCCTCTACATGTGAGTACTTCAGAGAGACGTAGAGAGAGAGAGAGAGAGAGAGGGAGAGAGAAAGAGGGTGAGTGGAGGAGAGTAAGAGAGAGACAGAGAGATAGATAGAGAGAAAGAGACAGGTAGATACAAAATAATAGAGATGGATTTAGGGAAGGAGACAAAGAGAGACTAAAAGAGAGAGAGAGAGAGAGAGAAAGAGAGATAGAGGCAGACAGACAGACAGGAGGAAGGGAGGGGAAGAAAAAGATAAAAACAGAGGAAGATGGAGGGAGAAAATGTGATAGAGAGATACAGAGAGAAGGAGAGAGAGAGAGAGAGAGAGAGAGATAGATAGAGAAGACAGCTGCAGAAGATGAAGAAGAAAAAAAATCTTCAACTTGCCCATACAAGATCTATTTTGTCCACTCTGTATTATCAGTACGAGAAAAGTCTCCCTTCAAGAAATTTATATTGTTCACCTGTGTTGTTGGTGCTATTATTTGATTTGTAAACGGAAATGTCAATACGTGTATCAAATCACGCTGAAACATGGATTATTTGTGGACGCAAGTGCCGGTTACGTCACGTTCTTTGTCTCGGATTGCTTGGTGTACTCTGTAGCTGGGGTACAATCTTATCCAGCTCTTTTTTTTTTCACGTGAATTCCAAGGAAAGAAAGACATAAACAGTGGAGTCGTTTAGATCCACCTGTCCAGAAAACAAACATATACACATGGGGTGGTATTCCGATAGCGCGTACTAAGTTAAGCCTGGCTTAACTTAGTCCACACTTTTATGGAGTGCCTGTTGCCAACTCATTTACCCTGTACAGATTATTTTAATCCTGTAATGAAAAGTGTCAAAAAAAATAATTTTGCAATGAAATGGGAAGAAAAAGGTAATATGATTAAGATCTGAATTTCAATAAAGTCCTTGGTAGATTATCTTTGTTATGAATATTAAAGGAGGAAGATGAAACCTAGCATTCCATAGAAGTGTGAACTAAAATTCTTGTTTAATCCGGACTTAGTCCCGGCTTAACTTATGAGAATACCACCCATGTAAACTAAAAGTAAAATGATGTTGCCATCGTGTTAACCCTTTCAATGCTGTAAGCGGATTGAACCGTTCAGATTCTCGTATTGATTCTAAGAAATTATCATAATGGCTACATTGATTGATTCATGAATTGTGAAGTCAAATGTCATGGAAATAATGAACACAGTGGCAAAGACTTTCAAGAAATCAACTCAAGATCATGGTCACCTCATTGTGTTGGCTTTATAAATTGTGTTTGGATTATGTAACACATCACTTTAGTGTTCATACATTTCAAAAAGGTGATGCACAAGGCTTTTGAATTGCCTAAAGTTGATTTATTGAAAATCTTGTTGATCGTGTTAATGAAAAAGGTACCATAATTGAAACTGTGTCACATTTGATCACATTTACTAATGGGGCGTTCCCACTATCACGATTGGCGCCACGATTGAAATTGTGGTCTTAATCGTGATGTAATCGTGGTGATCCTATCAGATATTATCAGATCTTGAGGTCAGTCGTGGCAATCGTGTTGATCGTAGGAAATTTTTGACGGTTCAAAAATTTCTACGATCAACACGATTAATTGTCAATCGTGATCATCGCATCAGATCGTATTGATCGTAATAAACGCAACATATCGCATCTAATCGTGCTTCCTAATCGTGGTGATCGGGATCAACCTTAGAAAAGACAAACACCACGCTCTGTTGAGATGTGTTGCGATCTGCCACGACCTGTGACGCTCTGTCGGGTACCATTGCTCACGACCTGACACGAACGACTCAAGAGCAGATACAAGATGATATGAGTAGATGCGAGTAAATGCGAGTAGATACGAGAAGTCACGCTTTTACACGGACACATTTCACATGGAAGTTTTTTGTTGTTCTTGCACAGACATGGACAATGAAAGAGTTAAAATTCTCTCCCTTTTCTTTATCCATAAATATATGTCACCTATATTTAACAACTTTGCTGTAATTAACCTAAAATGAGTTTCCACTGCTCTAAAACATTGACTTAGAATAGTCAGTAAAAATAGAAAGAAAATCATGCATCTTCAATATCAATTTCCTGAATTTTTCAAAAATAAAAATAAAAATATCAAATATCATCCTCTCCACCTTCCGCGTCATGCAGCCTGGCCATCCTTTCCTGCCATGCGACCGCACCTTGTGGTGAGTTGAAGAAGGCCTTTAGGAGTTCCTTGTGATGATTTGCTGTAGCTGAGTTGCGAGGTACAGAAGGTTGATTCACATCTAGCCAGTCCACATGGTCCCTCCATGCTCCTGGGATGACATTCTGGTTTTCCGCCTCAACCATATCATTCACATTAGACACCTGAATCTATTGGCCAGGATACCGAAGGCATTTTTCACCACTCTTCTCCCCCTTGAGAGTCTGTAGTTGAAAATCCTCTCCCTGGCCATCACTCTTCTTCCGTATGGCTTCATGGGGTAGTTCCTGAGTGCGAAGGCGTCATCCCCAGGATGAAGAAGGGCATGTCTTGGAGGTCATCAGGGCTTGCAGTCAAAGGGCAGGGTGGGGTGAGTCCTAGGGCTTCCTCTTCCAGGCCATTGAACAGCTCAGAGTCGCCAAATATCTGATCATCTGACATGTGTCCTTTTCCACCAAGCTCGATCCACACAAAGTTGTAATCTGCATCCACCAGAGCTAGGAGTGGTATCGAAAAGAAGCCCTTGTAATTGTAGTACAGGCTTCAAGTGTGGGGTGGCTTCTTGATAGCAATGTGTTTGCCATCCAGGGCCCCAATGGCATGGGGTATGTTCCATCTCTGCTCAAACTGGTTAGCTACGGCTGTCCAGGCTTCAGGGGTGACAGGTAGGCTAAAACCTCATTTTGTACGCTTGCACAATTGCCTGGCACACTTCTGGAACCATCTCTGAGATGCTGGACACTCCACACCTAAATGCATACGCAAGGAACCGATAGTTGTCCAGTGGCAAGGTGCCTCAGTGTCACTGGCAGTTTCAGTCCAGTTGAGAGGGGTTGCCTGAAACTGGTGCGTCCCTCTCGATTGCTGGGGCACCCTGCAAGACTTCATCGAAGAGCTGTAGTGTTAATCTTGTGTAGTTTTGGAACACTATTGGATCTTCCAGCCTCAATTTGGTGTCTAGGAGGCTGGAGAACTGGCCAACTGTTGTCTCGTCTCCTCTGTGAGCCATGGTTGCACCCAGAACTGCCTGACTGCAGCTCTCCTGTACTTACGTGATTGGGGCTGTGGCTGGTCTGTACCGTCTGGCTGCTGCTCGTCTTCTTCCTCTCTGGCGATAATAATATAAGCATACAATAATACTGCAAATGTCACGTTGTCATCATCCTCAACTCCTGTCATCATCAATGGTTGTGGGTTGTAGTGATCACTTTGTAGAAGTTCAAGAAACAATGAAGTCCATGGTCAGTCGGCCTGTATATATATCCGTCGGGGTCCAATCGTAGCTCAAATCCTGATCACTCTCGACCCTTATCGTGAAAGACATCGCAACCACAACCGTAACTGTCGCAACAGAGCGCATCGGTTCGTGATGAACGTATCGGAAGGTATTCGAACGTATCTACACGTACCGATCGTCCCAAATCGGGACCCCGATCGTGATGATCGTGTCACATCGAGACCCAATCGTGGACTCAATCGGGACAATCATATCGGAACGTATATGATCGTATCTGAACGGGAGACCAGATCGTGTCACCTGAAATTGACCAATCGTGACCATATCGCAACCAAGCGCACCAAATCGTACCATAACGTATCGACTCGCATCACCTCGTATCCAAACCCAGCAATTCAGAGAATTTCCACGATCAGCTACGAATGGCCAATCGTGGGGTTCGTAACGGATCGCACGACAGCGGGAACCCCCCATTACATTTGTAATAGTTATTAACAGCATTAGAGGTACGGTTAGGGTTAAACAATATATTAAAGGGATTGGGTATCTTTGTCTCAGATTCTGAACAAAATCCTGGATTTAGCTCATGCTGCAATCATAATTATAAACCTATAGGTCAGTCAGATATCCCATGACGTTTACAAGCCGATTGCCCATCTGATTATCAAGATATTTATGATTGGAATTCGAAATTTCACAAACTGTTTTCCCAACGGTTTTTATAACACTACAGTCTATTGGGAAAAATGAGTATGGTAAAACCGGTTACTCAAAGATTTTTACTTTTTTGAGGCACTTCATGATCATTTTGAAGTGCAATTTTTTTTAGGGCTTCAATATTACACCATATCACCAAGACGCTGATATCACGTAGGGCCATGCATCTCAGATTTAGCATTGTTAAACGATGCCTTTAAACATGCGCTACTGCATTCGATTGCAACTTGTATACAACATTTATATGGGTGCTATGTATTGCACATTGCTGTAAAATACTGGAAGCAAAATTCAGACAAGAACTCCTTGCTGTTTCTTGCAAATGAAATCAATCCACTTCTTTTTCTATCGTTACCGCTTCATGCATTTCCCATTCATTTGCTTCGTTTGACAAGCCGTAGAAACAAATACCACCAGTGGTCACATGACCTGCCAACATGCAGGCCATGCATTAGAGGTATCTTGTAACAAACTCGGCCGTCGGTCGTCAGATACGCTACCCTTATCGTCTCATGTATTAGAATTGATTATCGTGGATCTTGCTTTCAAACAGAGAGCTACGGAATGTGGATTTTAAAGATAAATTGTATTAGGCCGCAAATTGGCAACCCGGTAGCAGGAGGATTTGTCTAAATCACCCCGAGGGGTCATGTCTTTTTCCAGAGGTCTTAAATTGAGGTAGTATGTTTAGACGGTGGGGTCAGCGTCTTTTTTGCTCGTTATCGTAAACAAACAACATATGGAAGCAAGGAAAGATTCAGAATTCTTCAGTTTTTTCAATGTATTTTTTTTTTAGATTTGGAATTATGTAATAGTATATTCATAATTACTTTGGGTTGGTGTAACAATGTATAACAGAAGAGTGAATGCTGATAATTCCTAATATGAATAGTCTTGGCATTCCTATGATATGACATGCTGTGCTTTTCGGATTTTCACCTCCTTCTGTTTCTGAAATATTTAGTGTAATCATTACTTTCATAAATATAATTTATTTTACCATTAATAAGAAGGAAATAGATGTGAATTGTAATTAGTCAATTTTCATCCTAGGTTCTATCCAAATAGGGAGTACGTTTTTTGTTCTACATGTGTATCATTTATACATTTGTAGCAGCTTTATGTTTTTATCCTTCAGCATCCATACTGGTTAGCATGTTGGCTCATTCATGCACAGCCTCTGGTATAAAATGTTCTCACTTTCCCAGAAAACTAATCAGTGGGTGGAAAGGGGGGGGGGGGCGTTGAAGTTGGTGAGACATGATGAATGAAAACATCTGTTCAATTTGACTCGTCAAAACCAAAATTAATTTGAGAGTGAGGGAGCATTGCAGTAGTGGTAATTGGTAATCATGAACAACACTATACAATTATTTCTCACTCGCATTCTCTATTTTAAATGTATGAACCTTTTTTTTATTTGTGGCTTAATGTTCAAATCCCTTTTCCGTGAAGAAAACAAAATGTTGTCATCTTGATATAATGAAAGTTGAATTGTACTTGAATCTATTGGTTTTGTTTCTAGTTAGTGGTTTTGATAGAAATATAATTTATCTGTGCATTCTAGTGCTTTTGTTTACCGGTACTCAAAAGAGCAGATTTTCTCACAAGCAGTTGTAAGAAGGACGACTGTTTAATTTTAGATACTTTAAAAACATTGAATACATCATGAATTAAAAAGAAAAAGAAACATACTCTCTTGGAATATTCCTTCTATTTGCCTATCTCTCTGCAATGCAAGCCCTTATCCACCTTTTTTTTAATCAGTGTGATCCACGCATCCACGTACCTTGATGCACCAAGAGCAGTCACACCTTGCATTCAAAAGTTGCACCATACTGTCAGCCTCATGTGTCACACATTGCCCCCAGGTTTTAGCTATCCTTTAACCTCTACCCTGTGAGTGTCTCAGAAGATACTCCTGTACTAATTTAATTCATTGTTTCTTCATATGACCAATGTTTAATCAGGAAAGTTCTCTCAAAAGTGCCTTTGAACATGTCCACAAGCATTTCAAGGAAAGCCATTGAAGTGTTGGGTGTCGCGCATGAAGATGTCGATCACATATCAAGCCTGGACAGTGTGAATCTTTTTATCAATATGAATGCTTCTCACAATCCTGCTTTGTATCTACAAATCTGCCTGTGGTAATGATGATGACGATGGCTTCTCCTAGAGCATCAGTATCTGCCTCTATGTCTATGCATCTCAAAGAAAGCTGATCAGTAACATGACTATCTGCTTCAGAATGCTCTTTGCTCTTCCCTCTCCCCTCTTCATTCGAACTCCCCTTCCTTGTATGTATACTTTCATCTTCAGACAGGGGAACAACCACTCCAACATTCTACAACGTTGTCTCATCGTGGAGAAGCACTTTCAAGTGCATGCAAAAGGAGAGATCGAGAGAGTTTTTCCCTGGTGTCTTGTTTAGACAGTAAACTGTGTGAGAAAAGCTTTGAAAAAGGAATGATTTAAGCAGGAAAAAGACACAGAAGCAGGATTTCATGAGGTACAATACCTGTTATCCTGATTTCTGAACTTCCTAAAAAGGGCGCAAGAGCTAATAATAATAATAATAATAGTGGGTTCTCGTATATAGCGCTCATGTCTGTCAGACTTGACACTCCTGGCACTCCACAATTATTACCCTGGCTGAAGCATGACTACCATTATGGTGCTCGAGTATTTAAAGGGATTAATTCCTGCCAGGTACTCATTTACCTCACCTGGGTCGAGTGATTGCAAATGTAGATTTATGTCTTGCCAAAGGACATTGGTGCCGCGGTGGGACGTGAACCGAACCATGTGATCCACAGCCCCATAACTTATCCACTGGACCACAACACCTACTCTAGATGTGGAAGAATGTTTGAGTAAGACTTTAAAATCTCTTTTAGCCAGACTATAAAAAGGAACAATTTAAACACAAATAGCTCAAGGAAACAAAATTGTATGAGTTATAGTATCTGTTATTGTGTGATGATTCAGTTCTTAACTCAATGGCAAAGGCGCTGGATATGTAGCAGCGTGATTTGATTTTATAACTTGATACAAACGGCTGACATGTGCATACCCTGCGGCAGCCAGTGCAGCCCATGTTTATGGATGCTTAATCCTTGCATTTAAAGATAAAGTCTAGATCTGGTCATGGATTGCATCATGAAGTACCTGTCTTAACATTTTCATAAAAGCGTTACGTTGTAAATAAGAATAATTGTGTGTTGTGAGGTTTGGGAATTCTGAAAATTGTAGCAAATTGACTCAGTCTTGCTGATATACACATGCAGTAAAAAGCACTACACAAAGATATGTGTATACTGTATGAGACTACACACAAGTTATATGTGACATAAACATTCATTCCATAGTTTTAAACCATTTCTAGTCGTATTGGGGATACAGGGGCATTTCAAAAGTGATCCTTTTTATATGACACTGCCATTTTATACTCCTCTGCCTAATATATGGATGAGAAAGAACAAGAAAGCCCACAATTGTTTTTCACCTTTTCCAG